>OOFC01042987.1:0-41370 GCA_900323345.1 Pseudochromis fuscus
CCTCCAGCTCCTGGTGTAGTTGCTGCTTAGTCGGTGCTGAGCTCTGGTCCAGCAAGGATGTGGTGCCTGCTTAGCACCAGTTTTATCAGCTGGAGCCAGTTCTCACGACGGTGGAAACACAACGACCAGGTACCAAGTCAGGCATCAGCACATAACTAGCAATGGTTCTTGGTTGGTGGAAAAGGGGTATTAGGGAGACAGAGGGTGACTTGTGTCAACATTTGGGCTCATTCTTCAATCCCTGTAATTTCAAATGAAACAAACACTGAGTGAATGATAACAAGTATACCTACAAACAGAGATACCCATTGTGCATGTAGGGTGAGAAATGTTGGAGATACAACAAGTTAAATCATTTAAGTCATGTTTTTTTTGCACCAGGCACCCTCTAATGTGGCAACTCAAAAATTTTGAAACAAACTGCAGTCGCATCCAAACCATGAGATATACTGAAACACCACCTCAGCCTGTATAAGTTCAAGTGTTTGGGACATGTTTAATGTTTTTACTCCAAAGTATGCCCAAGAGAAGGGGTGTTAAACTGAGCATGGCTTGATCACTTATGAACGAGCCGATTGTTTTGGCTCTCAAACTGCATTTCTACCACAAATGGTGTGAGATGGGTATTTCTTGTAGAACATATAGTGTGTGTTTAGTACAGGTCATACTTTATTTAGTGATAGCATGAAATATAGATCACATTTAAGATCATGAAAGAAGCGCACAAAAAAGTATTGCATGGTTCAGTTACTACTATAAGGACAGAATGCATGAAAGTGATGTTGCTATTCGCTGTTGTCGCTGTAAGGCAGCCAAAGAGGGTTGAAGGCTTCTCCAATCATTACCATGTTTCTCAGTGCACTCAGAATCAGTATATCAGTGTCTTCATCTGTGTCCATTTCCGGGTGGTAGTTCTTCACGGGATAGACGCTGTACCGAGGAATACCTAGAGACGCGTTCAGTTTCTCCATCTAAATTTTGAACAGTTTGACAATAAACTTGTGCAAAAAAAAACACATTGTGAAGGTAAATTCTGTTACAACCTCAACAATGACTCCCTAAAAACACATGTCGAAACTTACCTGTTCCTTTATGTATGAACTCTTATACACGTTCCTGAGATCTTCTTTGACTTCTGGACAGGCCTCGTCGATTTTGGTGAGAAGAACCGTTTGAGGAATCCCTGTCCATACAGAGCCGAGTACAGCTGGTTAAGATAATGTTTGTGAGGATATTTGATTCACTTCATTTCACTCCAACTGATCCTTTCTCTTACTCAAGTACTGGGCTGCCAGTCTGACTTCCCTCATCTTTTGAATGAGTTCATCGCTCATCAAATGGCATGTAGTGGCAGGAATCACGCAAACCAGAATATGACATTTGTCGTTTATACTGGGGTTGTGGTTGTAGTCCGGATCATTCTGGGATAATGCAGAGTCAGGTTTGAACTGGAAAACAATACAAAATGTGATTAAATATTTCTGTGTACATGTTTATTGTATGTATATTTATGTAAATGAAGGAACGACCGATTTTGAAATTTAGACTATTCAAAGGTGCAAAAAAACTGTAGTTTTTATATACCATTTAAAAACGTATTTTTACAAATGAAATACGAATGGCAATACAACATCAGTTCAACAACATACCTTGTATTTATCTTTCATGTGTCCTCTTATGGCCAGTTTAATGTCTTCCACACAAGCCTCACTGTTTGTATAATTCTCAAGTCCTATGATGTCACTGAAGACAAAGGGGTAAAAAACTGCTGGTTCTTCTTTTTGGATTTTGTAAGTTTCATACTGTAAAACAGAAAGGTGTAGCTATTATAAGGCAGTTGGCTTCCTGACATAGTATGGATTGGGGATGAGAAGATTAACCGATACGTATCAATATGCGATCACACACATGCACAATACGAGTGCAGCTGAGAATGAATGCAATTTTGGAAGGTTATTGAAATGCAAGGCTTATTAAATGTTTGTATCCATACAGTCCGATCCATTTAATATATTATTGTTTTATATTCATTAATAAGTTTTCCCAACCCATTTTGGGAGAATTACTTCTTTGACCCACATAATGTGCATAGTGGACTCGCAGATGTGTTAGTAGTGTACAGCCACTACGAACTGCTGTGTGAGCTCCTTGGATGCACTGATACCTGGGCTGCAGATGAATACTACATTTAGCCAGCATGAGCATGAGGAGTAAGCTAAGTAAACAAACATGTCGGACCCTGAGCGGATTTATCCTCCTCCGAGTTTCAAATCTATCCATCCATCCATCTTCTCCCGTTTATCCGGGGTCAGGTTGTGGGGGCAGCAGCCTAAGCAGGAAGGCCAGACTTCCCTCTCCCTGGCCACTTCATCCAGCTCTTCCCAGGGGATCCCGAGGCGTTCCCAGGCCAGCCGAGAGACATAGTCCCTCCAGCGTGTCCTGGGTCTTCCACTGGGTCTCCTACTGGTGGGATGTGCCCTGAACACCTCACCCGGGAGGCGTCCATGAGGCATCCTAATTAGATGCCCAAGCCTCCTCATCTGGCTCTTCTCAACGTGGAGGAGCAGCGACTCTACTCTGAGCTCCTCCCGGATGACCGAGCTTCTCACCCTATTTCTAACAGAGAGCCCGGCCACCGTACGGAGGAAGCTCATTTCAGCCTCTTGTACCCATGATCTTGTTCTTTCGGTCACTACCCAAAGCTCATGACCATAGGTGGGGGTGGGAACAAAGATCCACCGGTAAATCGCCTTTCAGCTCAGCTCCCTCTTCACCACAACAGATCTGTGCAGAGTCCGCATTACTGCAGACGCTGCACCAATCCGCCTGTCGATCTCACGCACCATGCTTCCCTCACTCGTGAACAAGACCCCGAGGTGCTTAAACTCCTCCACTTGGGGCAGGATCTCCTCCCCGATCCGGAGCGGGCACTCCACCCTTTCCCCACTGAGTTTCAAATCTAAAGTTTGGTAACACTACGAATTTTCCAAGACAGATGTACTTTGTAAAATGTGCTGTACAATACACAGGCATGAAAGAAATCACTTTCAGCTGCTCACTGGTGTTTCAGCTAAAAATGGTGCAAATTTTTTTTGTAGAGACAAGCCAGTTTGTGAAAGTCTTGGTTTTATTGATTTATTAATAATCAGATTCATTGAATTGATTATTTATTGATTATTTAATCCTCTTTTACATCACCACATGAACTGTGTTGAACCAGATCATGCAGAATCGCTCTGTATCGTGATTTGTGTGTGAATTGTATCATATCACATCGCAAAATGCCACACATGTATCTTTAATATATCAGATTGGAGACATTGTATCAAGATGCGTGTGGTATTGGCCTCATACCTAGGATGCCTAACCCAAGTATGGATGTGGTACAAACTGAAAAGAAGCAAAACTAAACTCCAGTGCAAATGCCACTGAACTCATAGTGAGTGCAGCTAAACTAGGCCAGTCCTAGCAGTTGGAAAACCCTGTTGCTTTCTAGATTCATTTACATTAAGTTTTAAAGTGCATAAAAAACAAAAGCTTGGTTAAAACTCAAAATGTACTCTTACTGTTTTGGTGAAGCTTTCCCCAGCAACTGAATCTGCCAACGCTTGAGTTTTCATTCTGCCTTGCAGAACGGTGTCGACAGAGTTGATGAAACTGGACTTTCCACTACCAACTGGTCCATGAAGCAGGATTCTGAGGTGTTGGATCCTCCCTTGATAAGCTTTAGAATTCTTCAGATACTGCTCATACTTCTCTTTGTTACTATACAAAAAAGAACATTTTTGATATTACAGTCAAATAAATGTTACGCCCACTGACGCAAATATTCTGTGGTTATGTGTCAGACAGTGGTGAAATTTGATGACAGGAAATGAGGCAAAGAGCAGTTGTGTTGGAAGTTAAATTACATATCAGGAAGAAGCTTTAAGCAGATTTAAGGTCAACACACACTCACCCCCATGGTATCTTTCTCCATTCTTCACTAGCATCTGAATTAACAGAGCAAACCATCACAAAACATAAACAATAACTTCACCAACATCAAATGAGAACATGTCAGTCTTCTCCAGATAATTATCTTGAAGTTTAAGTCATGTTCTGTAATATTTTAAAGTCCTCACCAGGTGTGGCAGGTTGAGATGATGCTTTTCCCATAGCTATGAAATGTTAAAACATAATTAAAACACACAAAGCTGCACAAAAATCTTTACAATAAACAAACTCTATATTTATTCATTCATCTTCTGTACCCACTTTATCCAAATTTGGTCCCAGGGGTCTCCCAGCTGGCAATGGGTGAGAGGTTGGGTACACCCTGGATAGGTCACCAGTCTATTGCACACACACACACAGACACACTCACTTTGAAAGAAATGAGGAGTACTTATCTGTTTTGAAAACCAGAATGAAACTAATAGGAGTTAAAGTTAAGCCACAGAACTAAAAATACAGCTTTAGATGACTGAAAAGGCTGTTATTTCATTTATGAACAAAGTAAAGTATGTATTTCATATGCCATAATTTACTTTAGCTACAATTCCAGATAGGTATTACAAATAATTCGTACCTCAAAGTTGCAGCACTGGAAACAAAGTGATGTCACAAGGAAGAATTTTGATGGTGGATAGTCCTGTTCATCTTCTGTTAACACCAGTAAACCCTGTGATTTAAAAATATACCACGGCTTTTCACAACTGCACTGATGAATCGCGAAAACTGTACAAATGGTTCATGTTTCACAAATGACCGTTAGCGTGGTGCAACTTTGAGAGCAAGAAAAGTTCTTCCTTCTTCCACTTTCTCATGTCGCAAGGTTATTTTTCCAAATAATAAACCAATTACCAACCAAACCAAGTCAAGAAATGAACCATATTCAGCCTGGTGATTAACGTATATAAACAATATATTGAAAAGAACTTTGTTTAAATGTATAATAAATGGGTGAAAACTACAATATCTAAAAATAGCACAAAAACAACAGGAAGCTCAGAGGAAGGGAGGGAGGAACTGCACACAGCGACAAACTTTACAGAACTGTACTATGGAAAATTAAATCTATTAAAACTACTTGCTTCACAAATGAAAGTCAGCGGTGCAAACTACACACAGAGCAAGAAAACCTGTTCAGTCTTTCACTTTCTCATGTCGCGTGTTTTCTATAAAATGTTTTTTTCTTCTGGTGCTGCAATACTGTGGCACCAGAACGGTGTGTGTGGTTATTGGTATATATGGTCTCTAAGGGTGACGCTTTTGTTTTTCTTACATAATTAACCCAGTACCAACCAAACCAAGCCAAGCAATAAACTGTCTCCATATCCAACAGCACAAGTCAAATCAGTAGGAAAATACACACAGTGGCAAACTTTATACAATTCACAACATGTTGCTTTGAAAAAAAGACAATAATAGATTTACAATTATTTCACTGTGTTCATGGTCAAGGTCAAGGTAAACTTTATTATCCCGAGGGGCAATTTGTTGTACAGCCAGCAGTATCACATGGACACCATGACAACAATAAATACAGTAAATAAATAATCCATTAAAACGGTAAATACAGCACCAACATTACGTAGAACTATTCAGCAGAGCAATGGCTGCCAGAACCAAAGAATTCTGCATCCTGTTGGTTCTATCATATGTATTTCTCCACTCGTTTCACATTTTTCTTCAAAACTGTTTAATTTGATGCAACATGCAGATCAGGCTCAGCTCATTGTGATTGGAAATCTGACCCAGTGATCTCTTTGAAATCCCTGCGTTTTGTTGTTTTTGGTTGCTTTGTTTCCCTGTTGACTCTGTAACATGGATTTTGAAATAAGCAAAGATTATTATCATCTGTTCAACTGAAACACTTCTTACACATGACACAAGTGTTTGGTCAGGATTAAACCTTTGCACCAGAACACTGACCTCTTACAAAATGAGTTGATGAAACAACATTTATTGGTGTACTTAAAATAAGGTTTCTTTCCACCAAAAAAAACACACTTCTTTAAAAATGTGGTTTCCGATACAGTATGTACAGTTTGTTACAGAAACAATACATAAAACAACATGTTATAAGAATTTTGATTAAATGTCATTTGGGTATTACAATACAAAACCATATTCACAACACATATACAATTGCTATTTATGAGGAAACACAACAGTGAAACTTGACATAAAGACATTTTTAAAAAGCTGAATCAAAGCATAACTTATAACATGACATAACAGCAAAGTTTATAAAGTTTGTTTCACATTTTTATGGCATTATAATTGTACATCTTTTGTATCATGAGCATTCATTTCATAATGCACATTTCCAAACAAGCATCCTTTTACCATGTCTTCAGTAAATTACATACTTCATTCAGCAAACCACATGCAGTATATAAAAGATATTTAAGCTCATAAAAAGCACACAAAAAGTCACGTATGATTTAATAAATACTACAAGAATAATTGAAGGAAAGAGACAAAAATAAATTCTCTGTTGTGGTTGATTGTTTTCTTTGAGGCAGCTATGTCTTAATCATACAGGCCTCAGCAGTACGTGGGCCTACAGGCTGTTGAGGAAGTCTTCTCCAAACGTTATCATCTGTCTCAGTGCGAACAATATCAGAGCATTAATGTCACCGCTTACTTTGATTTCTGAACTGTAGTTCTTCACCAGAAATATGCAGTTCAGTGGGATGCCCAGCAGCAGGCTGAACTTGTTGACCTGGGATTTAAATTATCAGCATTTCTGTTAGTGACTGCACAGACCAAAGATGTAAAACAACTTTAATTATTTTTTACACTTAATTTCAAGTCTAAAAGTACATATATATCCAGAGTACCAGCAGAAACTTACTTGTTCCTTCAGAAACTTGTTCTTGTGGACATTGCTCATGTTTTTCTTTACCTCCGGACAGGATTCATCAACTTTGGTCAGAATCGCTAGTTGGGGAATTCCTAATGATATAAAAACCCAATCAGTATTTTAAGTGTTTTTTTTATTCATAAAATCTTACATTTCATCATAACCTGTGTGTGCATTAATCTATGTACGCTTACCCAATTCACTGGCTGCAAGTCTGACTTCTCTCATCTTCTTCACAACATCATCGCTCATTAAAGACACTGAGCCAGCAGGGACAACAGAAACCAGAACATGAACTCCATCATCCACAGTGGGAGAGGAGTTGTAGGCAGGATCACCTGCTGTCAACTGTTGTTCAGGAACGAACTAGAAAACATGTTGAAATAAGAACTACTCTTCTGTAATAAACCCATTTAACAGAGAGAATCATCATCATAGAAACATCTATGAATATCTTCAGTCTTGTCCAAGTTTAAAGGATTGTACCTTGTAATTATCTCGCACGTGTCCCCTCAGAATTAGCTGGATGTCTTCCACATTAATCCCACTGTCAGGTTTTGCCTCCAAGCCCATGATGTCGCTAAAAATGAAGGAGTAAAAGCTCTCCGAGCCTTTGCTGATTTTGTAAGTTGTGTACTGTAAAGCAGAAGGTGCAGTTATACACACAATATTAAAACAGATCAATGATAAATCTGCAGTACAAAGACTTTGAAAAATGTTATGGTTGCTATCTATCTATCTATCTATCTATCTATCTATCTATCTATCTATCTATCTATCTATCTATTACGTCGTCTTACACAATTTGAGATTTTCATAATAGTAGCAGTTGCATAACATAAGGCAGTGTCCCATGCTGGGCAGTTTGTCATTGCAACATGTCTGGAGTTTTCACAATAAAAATGCAGAATAACTGTGTTTTTACCAGTATTCATTGTGTTTTCTTTGTGTTTTCCAAATGTAAGTACTCATCAATAAAAACTACAAAGCCAAAAATGACACATGATTTTACAGTTGTGTTCATATTTTTGGCCATTTTTTTCAGAGAATGTCAATGATGAAAGAAAAACCTTTTTTCCCTCATAGTTAGTGGTTGGATGAAGCCATTTGTTGTCATACACCTGCGTACTCTATTTGAATCACAACGACAACAGAAACTACCCAAATGACCCTGATCATAATGGCCAAAAAAATCGTAAATTCTGCCAGGGTATGTAAACTTATGAGCACAACTGTATATGAAATTCAAACTACTGTATTATAGTTGTGGAATATTTGTGTATTTTTACATTTATTTTTCTTTATTTTAACTTTTTTCATCTGGTTTTAGTGACTGTGTCATTACTAAAAGTGAACCAGCAACCCACCACCAGTGGATTAATGAGCTGTATTGTAAAAAAGGTACAAATGTGGTCAATAATCCTAGATGGGGTTTTTTTATTTGTTTGTTTGGTTTTTTTTACCCTTTGCCAATAAGGTTTTAAAATTCTTACTGGATGGATAAGGGTGTATGGATGATTTTAGATTGGAATCATTGAAATCAATGGTTTTTCATACTTTCTGGGTGAAACTTCTCCCTGGGGTGGCATCTGTCAAAGCTCGGCCAGTAATTCTGTCTTGAAAAATACTGTCAACAGAGTTAATGAAACTGGATTTGCCTGCTCCGGTTGGTCCATGAAGCAGAATTCGCAGATGTTTGACTTCTTTGTTTTTCGGTTCAAAAGACTTCACAAAATTAAGATTTTCTTGGTACGTCCTGTTAATCAAAGAAAACACTGTTAGATAAATTGATTTTTAATTTCACAATTTTGTGACTGATGCCCTGTTGTCTCAGACCACGATCATCCAACAGAAAAACATGTGAGTTATGTGTCGAGGAGGAGAACCACATACCAAGAGAACAATAGTATCACACTGATGGTTATCGTACTCACTCTGGTAAAGTCCTCCACGGCTGACGGTAAAAGGCTAAAAGAAATATATGGCTTATTTTAACAAAAGTCAATCATGCATTATTTTCTGTTGCAATATTTCTAATATATCACAAGACGGTGAAGGTGTAAAACTTCAGTACTTACCTCCTCCCATATCTGTAAAACAAAACAACCCCAGTGTAAACGTACGTGAACTTAAAGACAAATATCTGGAGAGGAAAATAATAATGATATAAAATAAGTGTTTACATAACTCAGATGCTCCGTCTAGCAGTAAAATGTTTGTTTTTGTATTTTTAAAGACACATTTTAAACAGAAATCAACTGTTGCAAAGAGAAAGTCAAAATCTTTAGGTAGTAGAAAATATAAAATGAAGGTAAAAGATGAAAAATGTGTGAAATCACTAATGACAGTGACACAATACAAGAAAAAGTCAAACATTACCTAAACAGTACTTATTTTCATTGTCTAACACTGAATCTGCAGAACAATTAAATCTGGAATAATATTGGCATCATGAGAGCCACTACGCAGCATTAAAATGAACTGACTGTGTTGATATCTTGTTTTTCCACATTATCTTAAAGAGACTGGGTTTTAATCCAGAGCCAAATTTACTATTCAATCACTGAAAATGTTCAAATCTGACGCATTTACAATCGTATAATTAACTGTCATGTCTTATGAGAGAAGTCCTTACCTGTGGACACAGCGCCACTTCAAGAAATAATGTCAACAGGTAGAAGATGTTTTTATACGCTGTCTACTTCCTGTCGTGTTTTTGAAACAACCAATCACCTGACTTCTAGTTTGTTTATATAGTTAACACACACACACACACACGCACACAAATCCTGCAATAGGTAAGTTTTCTTTTTGGTATATATTCTGGTCTGACATGATCCAGACTGAACTCGAAAAAAAACAAACAATAACTGGAAATAATTTATCTTTTTTTTTTTTTCAGATTCTCACAGAGCCAACACACAGTCAGACTAACCTTACTCTCTTCTGATTGACCACAATTAACAAATACCTTTATTTCAATAGACAAAAATGGCAGAAAAATAGTAGGAACTGAATCAATCAGATAACTAAAAATGACAAATAAAATGTAGAAACAGTCAGACACCCAGCAACCAAGAACAACTCCTCTACTACAGCATGCAGCTGAAAAACAAATCTATTCTCATGTTTTTTGGTTTGTTTACCACAATTAACAAATTATAAAGGATCCACTGATTGCTCCTCACAGTATAATGTCTCACCACATATATCATTATATTTCATACAGAAGCAGGAAAGTTACACAATGGTGTGAGCAGGTTTTGCATTATTTTGATAAGTATCACAGGAATGTCGCAGGGTGAGTAATAAGATAAGCGTTGACTTTTTCTTCCTTCTTTATGGTGAAAGTAGTTTCACATTCGCTTGTACAGGTAGATGATCTTCTGACAGGATGGGCAGCGATGCTCCACATCTTTACAGGAATCAACGCAGAACGGGATACAGCAGCAGAGGAAACACCTGTTGGAGGAAACAAGGACAATTACAGTATTTATTTTTCTACAGCGTGAGACTTATAGATGGAAATCTCTCTTTGGTTTGTTATTCTTACCCAAAGATGGCGAGGGTGCCACAGATCAGCCAGGTCAGCAGGCCTGATACGTGCTCTGTGTTGGTGACCACCGTCTGCTGGCAGTGGGGACACACAGTTTGCTCCGGGATTTCCTGTAGCTTGGGGGTTACCACCATGTATGTCACTGAGGATGAGAAATATACAACACATATAAGAAATATATTTTTGCAGATGAGTTATCAGCTTTGTAGTTGATCCTTGATACCATGATGTAACCTGATCAGGCTGGCAGGATGTTCACATCATTTCCATGATAAGGACAAATCCTGCCCTCTGGTGGATACATGCCATTTTGCAGACATTACCATGTGTAGGGTTCAGTTAGTGAAAGCATAATTACCTCCACCAAGGAGGTTATGTTTTTGCCGGGGTTTGTCTGTTTGTCTGTTGGTTTCCAAAATAACTCTAAAAGTTACAGATGGATTTTGATGAAATTTTCAGGGATTGTCCAGATGGGGATAAGGAACAAATAATTAGATTTTAGAAGTGATCCGGATCACCGTCTGGATCCAGGAATTTTTTGAAGGATTCTTTAACATTGGGAGATAGGACCATATGCAACATTTATGCATATGACTCCACCAAAAATGGTCAAGACACTTTGAAAAAAAAATACAGGACAAGTTTCTAACATGGTCTACAATATATCAAAGATTGATCCGGATAAAATGATAAAGGAATAATTTTGGATAATATGATCCAGAATATGAAAAAATCAATCTTTGAATATTGCATCATAAAAAAAACAAAAGAAGCTAGAAACATGCAACAGACATCTTTAAACAGCCACGATGCTGTGGAACTAATATTGATATAAATAAACACAAGACTAATACTAGTAATATCTTTGGTGGAAGTCACAATATGGAAGGAAATGTTGTGCTTGGCGGAGGTCTGCGTTGTAATCTACTCCCACTCCTGATTCTGCATCGCTGATAAAAAGCCACATATAGTGCCAGCTGTGTGGGTTACTGTAGACTTCACACATTATGCTGTCATCAGTAGATCTGAGCATAAAATATTCTCTCAGCCCTGACGCAACATCACCAGCAGAGGCTGCCAATAGAGCAACAATTGTAATGTGATGCGGAGAGAGTCCTCCTATTGCATTAAGTGCTTTGTTTGTCCATTAGGCTTTTCTATAATTCATGTTGTGTGATTTGAATTCCTGAGACATGATATTATAAAAAGCTCTATAGTAGTAGTAGTAGTAGTAGTAGTGGTACACTATAATAAGTAATAAGGATATCTCACACTGTTCTCATTGTGCAGTGTGTGAAAATGTGAGAATACAACAAATGCTTCATATGAGTTGTACATTTTTCACACGGGTTGAACATATAGGATAAGAACCGTTATGCATCTCCAACAAGGAGCAGTACTCAAAACGGAAAAAACACTGAACAATAGCTTTTTGTCCAGGCTACAAATGCAGCTATTCTTCAGACCAGTTTGGTAGGAGACTGAGGATTTCACCCACTGACTGACGGGGCAGTCTCCCTTTTACTGTACTGTAAACAAATTCACATTCATCTGTTGACGGATGTGCGTGCAGTATAGAAATGATTCTTCAATATCACAGAGTATCAGATGCATCCATCACGTTGTGGGCGGTTGTGTTGAGCGTAACCTTGGAGCAGGAGGCCTCACCTGTTGAGGCGGGTGCAGCTGGGGCAGGAGCAAAGGGAGCACCTGGCAGATGAAACGGTTGTGAATAAATATTTCCAGAAAATATTTTGTGCATGTGTAGTAGTACTTTAGTTTCTCAGAGTAGTGGGATATGTTTTTATGACATTGAAAAAAATTGCAAAATGGTAGAAATTTGACCACAGACACAAACCTCCCTGGTATCCAGCAGGAGGAGGGGCTGCAGGGGAGAAGCCCGGCTGAGGGTACATCCCCGGCTGAGGCATCGGACCTCCATAGTTCACAGGCGGGCCAGGGTAGGGTGGACTTGACTCCTGTGGTGGGTATCCTTTTTCCATCTTCAAAAATGTTCACTGAATATGACAAATGAGGGTTTTTCTTGATCAACTTGCTTTTGTTACCTCAGTAAAAACATGGATTTGAGCTTTCTGCTGTTATCAAACAGTAATAGAAACAGTAATCAATATATTTTTCACACAGTCAATAGTTTTGTGAGTTAGGATTTCAGTCCAGAACCTCCACCAGTGTTCCTCTGGGAAGCCTGAAGGCCCCTTTATTCATCTGTACTGACTTTACAGTGTGTAATCTATTACATAGAAATAACAAACACCAATTGTTTGCATGCATATTTCATTTTATTATATTATAACCATGTTGATGCATACTGCCTATAAACGCATGCAGAGAAAAATCTTAAATAAAGGTGCAGGGAAATGATAATCTAGAGACGCACAACAACACATCAGAAATATTTCTACTGATTACTACGCACCCAATGTTTTATTGGTTTTACATTTTATTTTAGAGGAATTAAAACTGAACAGCTTCTCTAAATCATTTGAACCACGGTAGTTTCTTGGGAATCTAAACTTCCCGAACACAAATTTCACATCCTGTTTTTAACCAACACGACTGTAGATTGATTCATTTGAAGCACACTGACAAAGACAGTGGCTCGGATTTCATTTAAAACCCAAACATAAATCACATATTCACTTTCCTTTTAGCATAATTTACCACCAAATAGCAACCTGCTGAACGTGAATCCTAAATTTATTTTCTTTTAGCTCTGTCTTTGGTCTCTACCAACATGTATTTACTGTTATAGCTGATCAAAGTTATAGTGTTATATTTTAAGATAACCTCATATGTAAAATCTTGTGCTGAATTCGAATGTGGCATGAAATTTTAATCCACTTGAAGCAATTTACTGGAACAGACCGGAAGCAACTCTCTGTGGGAGTCATTTCCTCAGTGGGATTGTCTTGGTGGAAAAGATGCCCTGTTTAAAAGCATTTTACTCAGCTTTAGTTTCACCATACACTGAATTAATAATGGTTGATTAGTGCTTTTTTTTAGCCTGATGATGATAATACAGGAGAGTGTAGTGCCATAATGTATGCTGGTCAGTCTCCCTCATAGTAAACAGGCTCAGCCAGTTCCTGCAAGCCCTCCTGTGTCTTGTCATAAATCTATTGTAAATCAATTACAGCAACATGAACCATACATTGTGATGAAGCAAGCTGCTTCACCACAGCCTCCTGCCTCGCCCTTTTTTGTTTGGCAGAATAAGGTTTACAGCATCCTAAATATCTAAATGAAAGTATTTTTTTGACATTTGTACAATTAAAAAAAACAATAATAATGAGAAAAAGCATTATATTCATGTGATTGTTGTTCTACAGCATACACACATTACATAATCACTAAATTATAACTACAATGTGGAACAAACACGACATTAAGTGACAACATGTGTAAAATAAGATGAACTTACCTGTGACTTCCCATCAACAGATAAATAGGAAGTAAAGCAGCCTCGCCTCCCGTCGCTGCCTGGTCCCCGTCCTGAGTGAGTAAAACCAAGACAAGCAGGACAACACCGAGCACGAACAAACACAGCTGCTTTACAGGATTGTAAAACTAATAGACGGGAGAATATCTGCCTTTCCTTCACCAGCGTCGATGAGTCCCTGATACTGTGCAACTCTGTAATGACCACATCCCTCCTCCCATTATCAGATGTACTGGGTGGGTCAGGAAAAGGAAAAAAAAAACAGCAACACAGTGTTTGTTTAAATGTTCAAATAATTACAGCCGTAAGAGGTATGAAGACAGAACTTTAAAAAGAAAGGGAGTGAGTGTGGGTGTTTTCCTAAGGTTGAAGTGCTCTTTGTTGAATTTAACACTTTATAATATAAATTAGTGTGAGTCCACAATCCTACATGTGTAAAAAAAAAACAAAAAAAACCATTAAATACAAGAACAACATCATCTCAGCTTTGACTTAACTCTGTTTCTTTTACTTTGAAAAAACAATCTATTAATATTTTAATAAAATGTAAAAAAAACCCAAAACAACAGCAACAATTGAAATCAGACAAATGTTCCTACACCTTCATCCCCTCACTATGTGTAAAAAATATGAATTATGATAATAAATTTTAAGGATATGACCCAACCAATAAAACCTGCAACATCACATTAACTTACACTTAACCCTGTAGTTGTCTGTGGTTTCCCCCTGAGTTCGCTCCACTAAATGAGAAGCATGTGAGAGAGTAATTTGCCTGCTTTCCTCAGACAACATTACACTAACAATCACAACACTGTTTCACGCAGATAGAGCACCTTTCTCACAGTACACAGAGCTTCTTACAATCTCCCTTTGCAAGTCAAATGCAAAGCAAATCTCTGCATCACATTTAGGATTTTTCCAAAACAACAAGAAAAACCTAAATAAGAAATCATCTCGAGCAGAAATAAAACTAGAAATGTTGTACTCAGTATAAGTTCTGTGAGTAAATGACTGATTTTGACAATGCAAGATTAATTTCTCAGGAGTTATTGAGTATGCCTCCCATTGCTCTTTGACGAGTCTTGAGGAAACATGATGTACTCTTTCACAATAAAGTGTCACATTTCTGTACAGTCACCCTTTTCCAGAAAAGTGAAGGACACACCTCTGTGCGCATGACTTTGACACATGAAGTCCTGATGACTGTCGGGGCACTGAGCGGTCACAGCTTCATCACAAGAACATGAGCCATCACATCTGGAACGCTCTGCACTTCAGCCACACTCGTAATAACAGCTGGTCATGGGAAGGTGCTGCTCTGAATTTAAATCTAGACGTGATTGTAGCTTTTTAACATTAGACCACTAGAGGTCAGCATAGTTCTGACAACACTTATTTCTTACCCCCTGCACATTCAACCATGGCATGGTTGGACTTTTGGGGCACTTCTGAGAGCTGTTTTTTTAATTTCCTGTTGTTGCTTGTGTTGCAAAAAATAAAAACTGGTGATCTGATCAAAGCACAGGAATCACTACTTAACAAAACTACATTACTATAATAATAATAATAATAATAATAATAATAAATTGTCTTTGTAAGCGCTTTTAACAAGTGTTCAAAGACACTTTACACTGATAAAAACAATCACGGTGTCCATCCATGTGTTCATAAGCATCAACAGAACACTACCGTATTTTCCAGACTATAAGCCGCTACTTTTTTCTGACGCTTTGAACCCTGCGGCATAAACACCGGTGTGACTCACGTATCGGCGGCACGAAGCTCGTTAGCTTTTTACAAGCTAGCAAGCTCCGTGCCGCCGCTACATTTAGCCTCGTCACGTCAGACTCAGTCAGAGTGGACCACATGAAACTGTTTGAATAAATTCAATTGCGGCTTATAGACAGGCGCACTCAATAGTCCGGAAAATACGGTAATTAAGTAATTAGCGAGAAGCGTATTTTATGCTTGACAGTGAACTGTGGGGATTTTAGGATTATCCGAACCATAAACAACAATTTGCTAGCTCTCTTTCTTTGACCTTATGGAGCTGTAATCAATTCATAAAAAAAATCATGCTCCACATACCTTCACAGCCTCTGCTCCTCTCCACTTGGCTCCTTATTTCTTTGTGTCTTGAGTCCTTCAGTGCAGTTTCTTTTCATGGTGTTCTTTTAATTTCAATGTTCGGTAAATCATTCATTGGCTGAGAGGTAAGGTGGAAAATATTCATGAAGGAGGAACATGAGAGCGACAGAGGTGGAGTCTGAATCGAACGGCCATTAATAAAAATAAATTATAAGATTTAAATGCAGGTGCTTTCATCTAAATTACTTTCCTGCGTACCGTACCCCTGTGATTTGTCTTGATGTGTTGAAAATGATCAACATAATGAAAATGTAGCAGTCAACAAAATAAACCTCTTTGTGATGTGAGTGCCATACGTAGAAAAACTCATGATGCAGCAAACACACAAGAGTTGAGTAGGTATTAGAAATAATAAATAAGTTTTAAAATGAAATACAAAATAAGGTCCAATATGCAAATATATAGGCACAACAGGACAGCATTGCACCATTATATTATATAATTGCACCATTAGGTAGCGCTGTAAACACGTACAATATACTATTATACAATGAGAAGGTTTTTGGTTTCTTTTTTTGCTGTGAATTTGTGGTTGCTGTGCAGAAGTTGTTACAAGTGTTTGTGTGTTTCCTCTACTGTAGTGCCAATGCCCAGTTCCTCCTAAGCCTAAGTTTTATACCAGTGAAGGGAAAGTTAACTGCTACGCTAGCAATCATAATGAGAGTAATAGGGTGAGGTCAGTTCACAGAGTTCTGTGTCAAAAGGCGTAGTTCCTCTTATACAGGTAATACCATTAGAATTCCTTTATTGACCAGGCGTCCCGTACAACTGATAAGCAAATGGAAGTGAACAACTGACAGCTGCCACCCCCCCCAACAAACACTTCACATATAGCATATAACTGCTGTGCACCTGCGCAGTGTTGATAGGGAGGCAACAAGGGAGCAGCCTGAGCTTCCACATTATTGTATCTGTCACAGTCGGACAATGTTAGCAAGACGACAGGCCAGAGGACAGAGGAGCTACTCAGGAAAATACACGATTAAGAAATAATAAAGACAGAGACAAGCTGGTGAAGAGGATTTTGTTTTAAAAGAAGAAGCCATCCACAGCCTCAGTAAACTGAACACAGGATTACAATCACGATGGTTACGCTGGACATGAAGGCACTGGCAACGCCGGTGGGCATTGTGCGGATACTGGCGGTGATCTTCACCTGCATCACATTCAGCCTGGTGGCCTCGGCGGGCGCCATAGGCGGCTCCTTCTGGGTGTGGTGCATGTTCACCTGGTGTTTCTGCTTCTGCGTCACCCTCCTCATCCTCCTGCTGGAATTCACCGGTCTATGTGCAAAGTTGCCCATCTCCTGGAATGACTTCACTGCTGCTTTTGCCATGTTGGCTACCCTAATGGTGTGTGTGCCTTTTTGTTTTATTATTTTCAGTTGTATTAAAAATATCAAAGTGTAGATTTTGCTTAAGAAAATTACAATGATGTCCAAAAATACTAACATAGATAAACATTTTTTTAAGCTACTCTTAGGCTGACGAATTCCCTACCTAACACAATAAATTAATATATTTAGAGGTCTTACTATACTGGTTTTAACACCCTTATAATATGATAGAAAAGTACCTTATTTTCCGGACTATAAGCCGCTACTTTTTTCCGACAGTTTGAACCCTGCAGCTTAAACACCGGTGTGGCTCATGTATCGGCAGCATGAACCTCGTTAGCTTTTTACAAGCTAGCAAGCTCTGTGCCGCCGATACATTTAGCCTCGTCATGTCAGACTTGGTCAGAGTGGACCACATGAAACTGTTTGAATAAATTCAATAGCGGCTCATAGACAGGTGCGCTCAATAGTCCAGAAAATACGGTAGTGTTTTCCACAACAGATACTTTAACAGCATCTTAGAATAATAAGCTCATATTGGATCTTTAATTAGGCCTCTGGGATTTCTTTTTTTTTACAGCTGTAGCAATAATCTAACGACTTCTGCACAAATGTCCAGTTAACTGTGAAGACTACTTTCACCCTCACTTGTGGTTTTTCTTTACAGCTGCTGACAGCATCCGTCATCTATTCCGACATCTTCACCTGCTCTACCTGCAGCAAGCAAATCGGTGCGGCTGTCACTTCCTGGTTGTCCTTCATCTTTTACACCGTTGAGATTGGAGTGACCCGGGCAAAATCCGGTGAGATCAGTGGGTTTCTTTCCACTGTCCCGGGCCTCCTGAAGGTTCTGGAGGCCTTCGTGGCCTGCATCATCTTCATCTGTTTGGACTACAACCCATACTCCCACTATGCAGGGCTCCAGTGGTGCGTTGCCGTGTACTCCATCTGCTTTATTTTTGCCCTCCTCATCATCATTTTTACCATCTGCCGTCTGCTGGCTCTCATACCCGCCTTTAACAAAGTCCTGATCGTCTGCAATGTGCTGGCAGTGTTGATGTACATGACGGCTGTGGTCATCTGGCCAGTGTATAGCTTTCGCAATAATCACAGACCAAACTTCTGCTCAATCACGAAAATATGTCCGTGGGATATGTTAGTCGTCGTCTCGTTCATGACCTGTGTCAACCTCATTGCTTACATTGTGGATACAGTTTACTCTTTCAGGCTGGTTTTCTTTGTTAGTTCAACATAATAAATCTTTGAGCACATTTTGTTCAGTGGATTTGATGTGAATGAGAGCAGCTTCTTCTTGTCATGATCTTGCTTTATGACTGTGTCTAATCTTTAACTTATTTTTAGACTACTAGTCATGATCTTTTCCCTTTCTCTTTTTTTGCTCAATAAATCAAATTCTCATTACTTCTTTTTAAAGAAATTCAAATGTCACTTTCATTCATTCATTCATTTTGTTCACACTTTCATTCATGTAAATCTCCTCGTGTGACATATGAATAAGTTGTAATAAAGATGTGAGGTTAATGTGCCTCCTTACATCACCGTGGGTATTTGGTTGTTTTGGTAACTCATTGATGAATCATGCCACGCTATCGCACAGCAGTTACACTTAATGAAGCACAATGCCTTTTCAAAGGATGTTTGTATGCTGACATCACCATGGGTATTTGGTTGTTTTGGTAACTCATTGACAAATCGTGCCAGAATGATGGATTCTTACATCAGTGATAGTTAATGAAGCACTATGGCTGTTCAAAGGATGTTTGCAAAGGTGTGTCAAAGTGTGCACACCTTGAAACACGCAGCAGCTGTAGGCTTTCGCTTTACAACTCCGCTCCCAGTTTTTATAATGGGCATGAGGGGGTGGGAGCGGGTGTGCATACATACATTTTAGCAGCATTATGTAGACGTGAGGCAATCTGTCAACACGTGGTTCCTCAGTTTCTCAACAGAGAAATTCAGGGCTGTCCAAAAAGGTGTAAGGTTTAAATGTTATGGCTGCTAGCTTTAGTTATTTTAAATCCTGGTCCAGCAGTTATAAACACACATGAGCCAGCTACCGTATTTTCTGGACTATTGAGCGCACCTGTCTATAAGCCACTATTGAATTTATTCGAACAGTTTCATGTGGTCCACTCTGACCGGGTCTGATGTGACGAAGATAAATGTATCGGCAGCACGGAGCTTGCTAGCTTGTAAAAAGCTAACGAGCTTCGTGCCGCCGATACATGAGCCACACCGGTGTTTAAGCCGCAGGGTTCAAAGCGTCGGAAAAAAGTAGCGGCTTATAGTCTGGAAAATACGGTAGTTACTAAATTCACCCACAATTATAATAATAACAATAAGAAGAAACTTTATTTATAGAGCACTTTTCAAATCAAACGTTACAAAGTGCTTCACATTAATAAAATACAGCAAAAAAATAAAGAAAACAAAATAAAACACAATAGTGCGCACAAATACAAAGCAACAATTTGAATTAAAAAACTTAAATAATATCAGGAAAGGCTCTCCGATAAAAATATTTAATTAATAGTCAGGGGATTGTTTTTCTATTCCATCTTTTCTACATCTATTTATATAACAAACTTATACTTAGCTTTTTTATTCCAAAAAAAAGAGAAAAAAGTAGATATTTCCTGCAAAATTCTACTTCAGTAGAAATATCTGAAGTGGAAAAGTTTCACGCTGACCATGAACCAATCCACATCCACTCCCAACAGATCCTCCCACTTTGCACCTCATCTTACATAAAAAGTAATCAGCATCTGTTTTGATGATTTGATCACTGGATATTTTTACAAATTCTGATTTTTTTTTTTAGGCAAATATAGAAAAAGGCCAAAGATTGCTTGTGGAGATATGATGGTTTCTTTGCCATTTAACACTGTAAACAGAACATTTATGGAGTTTGGTCACACAAAGCAACATTTATAACTAGTGATAGTCATAAAAAACTAATCAGCAGATGAATCTATACTAAATAAAGTGCAGTATACATCATAATAACTTACAAACTAACAATATATTTAAAATTAAAGTAGAAAGGGTTCTGGTCTGTGTATGTTTAGTCTTCTTGTAACCATGCAATAAAAGGAAGTGAGCAGTTGGTTAAGATTAAAACCCAGTTGGCTTATCTCAGTTATATCAGTAATAACTGTGGGTATATGTGGGTGTTACGTTACCTTTGACCCATCATGGCAGTGCAATATACTCCACACACTGAAAATTAGGAAGGATCGAGATGAGCTGATTGTAGGACTTAAAATAAAAAGAGAGAAAAATACAGGACAATGTGCTTGTTGAGATATACAGATATTTTCCTTTGGATTGTGTACAATAGGAATACTGATGTCGTAAAGCATGAAGACAAAGTAAATACAGCATCAAGTAGTTATAAAACAGCGTCCTCTGAGCTCCTCCTTTTGTCCACTCAGAATCAATAAAACAAGAGGACACAAGGACAGGGGAGGAGCAGTTTTCCTGAGGGTATGACCTACACCTCATCTCTATGTTGGACGTTAGCTTCTAAGCTGGGTTTGCGTCGAGGACCAGAGTCCAGTGTGCGTTGCGAGCTCGATATGATAACGCCCAACTCGTGTCCAATCAGTGGAGTAAAACCGGGGCCATAAACTTCAGAGATAAGCCGGAGATGCTCTGTTTGAATATTCACCATAACACTTGGGTTTCAGTTTGAAGGAATACGCCTGTCCGGGCATTTGTCTACATGGATTTCTTCAACAGATTTAGAGATCAAGGCCCCGCAGTGCAGGAGGATACAGTAAACTGACTTTTTAACTGTATTTATCAGGGCAAACAGACTCATCCTGTCCAGCCATGGTTCATGTGGATTTGCGGGCCCTCACCCAGCCTGTGGGCATCTTGCGAATAATGGTGTCCATCCTCACTTGCATGTGTTTTGTGCTGGTGGCAACGACAGGGCACGTTTCATCTCCTTACTGGGCCTGGTGCATGTTCACGTGGTGCTTCTGCTTCTTCGTCAGCCTCCTCATCCTGGTCCTGGAGTTCAGCACCGTCAGCTCCAAACTGCCCTTCGCCTGGGAGGACTTCTCTGCTGCCTTTGCTATACTGGCCGGCCTCATGTGTCTGTCCACCTCCATCATCTACCCCACGTTTTTTGCCTGCAGTACCTGCCACAGGGAGATCGGCGCCTCTGCTGTGTCCTGGATTTGTTTTGCGATTTATGCCGGTGAGGTGGTCCTGACGCGCCTCCGTCCGAGTGGTGAGCACATCGGGTTCCTCTCCACAATCCCAGGCATCATGAAGATGCTGGAGACCTACCTCGCCTGTCTCATCTTCATGTCCCTGGACAGCACGCAGTACTCCATCTCGCCATGCCTGCAGTGGTGCGTGGCCGTGTTCTCCTTGTGTTTCATCTTCGCCATCCTCATAATCCTGCTCACCCTCGGACAGCTGACCTCTTATTTTCCTTTCTCCTTTGACAAGCTGGTGATTGTCTATAATATTTTGGCAGCGGTGATGTATGCGACAGCCATGGTGATGTGGCCACTGTACAGCTTTGCAAGCTATAAGAGACCCAGCACCTGTGGACGCTTGTGCACCTGGGATAAACTAGTGGTGGTCACCATCATGGCAATCTTCAACTTTATTGTTTACACTCTGGACACTATCTACTCTATACGTCTTGTGTTCTGTGTAAGTAACCAGTGAGATACTGTTTATAAGAACTAATATAAAACTAATTTTCTGGGTTTGAATCATTGTGAATAGAAATATTTTGTTTCTGTTTTATACTGTGCACAAGTTCCTTGTATCTTTGTATCCTTTGTATCCTTGTATCCTTGTAACACTATCTAAAATGAGATGATTATGAAATGTCAGGTACAAAATGAGTTAGTTAATGATTACAACTGTGGTACCACTGTCATAAAAATAAAAAATAGTGCGGTAGAACTTTGATCCTGATAGACATCAAACAGTGGAAGTAACAATACTGAGTTATACTGCATCAGAGTCAGATTATGTGGCAAGTAAATATACTTATATATGTGTGTGTGTGTTTTCTTGTTTTTCATATTTTCCCTTTGGAAGTGCTGCATCTTGCTAATTAAAGGATTAGCTAAAGATTTTGGTTAATGTTTCATTGAATGCAGGGAACAAGATGAATGAATGAAGATCAGCACCACTCCTAAAACTGTGTGTTAAATATGTCAGGAGGTTAGTGCACTTCACAATCACTAAAAGTGTTAAACAGATTAAACAACGAGACGTGATTGAGCTTCAAAGTGGTTTCATTACCTTTATACAGAGCCAACCAAGCTGTTTCCCCATTTCCAGTGTTTGTGCTGAGTCTGTTTGGGTTCTCTATGCAAATGAGTCTGTGCAAGTCCCGGACTGTCATTGGTCCCTCTCTGCATTCCGCCTCGTCTGATTGGACCGGTGCTCAGTCCTGTGCTTTCAACCATCATCGCTGCTCCTGTCTTAAAACCAAACTGTCAGTCAGGGCATCTGTAAATTAGTGTGATTAGTGTGATGACTCATCTTTTTTCATTTTTTCTATTAGAGGTTATTTATAGATTGGGTAATTGGCACATTGATTGTACCTGAAACACTTCATTATTTGGTCATAGGGACGCCCGCTGTCCCTGAGTCACATACTAGCTTACAGCTTCACACAAACACAGTTCACCATCAGCCTCAGGACTGTGGCTTGTGTCACAGTAATTTGTAGTTTTGTTTGGTTGTTTGAAAGTAAAGTGGCACAGGTTTGATTTAACCACAACATCAAAGAATAGTTGAGTTCTTCTGTTTAGAGGTTTTCCTCCACATTATTCACAACCTCTGTTCACCTGCTGTGACTTCGCTAACTTTGTGTTTTTTACAACGTTGTCCATGTGGTTATTTCATGTTACTTCCTTTTCCCTCTTACAGTAATGAGTTTTATATTTACTCACTGACTTGATAAAGAAAGAGTAAAAGTATTTGTCAAACTGTTCTGTTAATGCTTGTGGCATAAAACACCATTTGTAATAAAATAAAAATTCCTGATGATGTCATGATTCCTTGTAGCTTTGGTTTTTGGACTTTTGTTATCTTGTTTGTCTTTGGTTCTAGTTTTTTATTTTCTTGTTATTTGTTTCCTGATGTGTGAATTTCTCCTTTGGTTCACTGTCTGTCTCCCCCTGTCTTGTGTCACCTTGTCCAGTTCCTGTTTTATTTTGGTAGATGCCTTCCTTGGTTTTGTTCAGTCCACTTCCTGTCTTTGTTATCGTCCTTCCTGTCTAATTTCTGGCCCTGCCACCTGTCTCACTCCTGTGTTCACCTGTGTCTCATCTCCTTCACAAATACCCCCTGTCTCTGTCTTTGTCGTCGTCAGATCATTTGTCTCCCCACTCCTGGTTCCTGCTCCTATACTTTTTTGTATTTCTAAGGTTTTTTGTGGTTTTGTTAGTTTCCTTGTGATTTGGATTTTGGTTTGGGGTTTTGTTTTTTCCTGCCATGGTTGTGCAGCCTTTTCAGTTGGTTTTGATTCATTAAAGATCTTTTCTTTTACTTGGAGTCCTGCACTTTGGTTCCTCCTTCCCGCTACCCATGACAAATAAAGGTGCAAACAGTGCAGCTAAAGAAAGATTAACCAAAAAAAAACAAGGACAAAGAGACGAGGAAGAGATGAGGAGAGACAGCGAGTGAAGTCCAGACTTTAGTCGGTCGTGTGGGAAAAGCCAAAAAGAAAATCCTTTAATCAACAAACAGCTGCTACATATGGAGTTGGACTGGCTGAAAGGTGTTATGTTTCTTTCTTCCTAAGTTATGTGGCCGGTCTGGGGTGGAAAGTTAGAAAATTTGGCCTGAATTACTTCTTTTCTTTTCCAGCTAATCGGAAACTTAAAAAGCCGCCAACCAAGTCTCAGGTGTAATCCGACAGGTATTGTGTTGCCTGGTACACCAATCTGTGAGAGTGGGTCAAACAGGGGAACTGAAGCGTGGAAATTCAGCTTTTCTTCTCATGTCAGAAAGACAGAGAGAGCACATTTAAGTAAATGGACTGTATATATCAGACAGGACAGCAAACTGCAGAGGGTCTGATTTAGTCCACATAATCGTAACATTATTAAATATAGTTCTTCCAACAATTTGCTGAAAGCCCAACACACAGTGCAGACAGACTGAGTCAGACTAACAGCTGGAAATGGTGTTTCTCCGACCCCCTCCCCAGTTACTCATGCCTAACCAGCAGGAGTGCTGGCTGAAAATTACATCAACTTGCATCAGGACAGAAATAAAAACCCTCGATAGTGACATTAAGAGTCATTTAAACCGAATGAATTATAGTAATTAATGCGCAGCAGTCGTCGAACACTTTACTCTAAAGTCTTATGTTGCATCTAAAATTTCATTCATCAGGAATATCACCTTCTCATATTGAAATAGATTTTATAAATATGTATGTTTCATAGTAAAGCTGTCTTTCATTACTGGTTTATATGGGGGGTCCTCTTATTGGTGCCCACTGGAGGTTCATAAATCATCTGTATACACCCACATCAAAGAGTTAATGCTGTGACTTTACAGTGCTAGACAGTGGTGAGTGTTCAATCTATTTTACTAACATCTGGAGCTGGTGTAGAGGATCATCCACACCCCCACCCCCTGCTTTGAATACCAATGTTGTTACATCAAGGGTCCTGGTTCAGTGTGAGAGAGTAAACTAAATTCCTGGAGTAGTGTGTGTGTGTGTGTGTGTGTGTGTGTGTGGAGTTTTAGTCCCTTGTTTATTTTTAAGTGTATTTAAATCATCTCAAAACCTATTTCACCTTCAGCTACTCACACTTCATGATCCAAACTTGTTCACCTGTTTCTCTCACTGCTACAAATACACCACCGGTAAAAAGTGTTTGTGCATTTTGGATTAATATTGTAGTGTTTTTGCTAAAAAATATCAGATAAGATTGGCATTTCAAGGACTTTACTAAAACAATTGTAAGATAAACACTTTCATCAGTCATGTTTGAACAACTTTGTGAAGATGATAAATTCACACTTAATTCATAATATTGTTGGAAAGAAATGAATAAATTTCTTGACTTCAGCGACTACTCCTCTCGTCTCAAGTTACACAAATTACCCGCCCGCATTCAGGTAATCAGTGCAGGCTTTAAAACAACTTTTAAAGCCTTGAGTACAGTTACAGCATTTATCATAAATCCATAACAACTAACAGGAGGTGAAAGGTGTTTCCTCAATTTTCCTCCATGATTGATCCTCAGCCACACACTGTGATCCACTGAGGTGAGCACAGCAGGTAACTATAGTAGGAACCTGAGAGTGGATGAGTCACTCGGACTCACACATGTGCTTTCTTTTTCTGTTGTGGTCATTATCCTCTCCTGTGATTAGTGGTGATCAGTTGATTCAACTGTGCAGCAATCAGACAGGGTCGACCCCTCGCGGTGCTGGAGGAGGACATGAGGATGAGTCACGGCTAATTAGCTGTCATCATTTCCAGAGAGTTAGGAGGATACTGAGCTGAAACCCCTCTTTCTCTAAACTACCACCTAAAGGTACATTGACCAGCAGGGGCTGTTTAGTATGTTTACGGCTGTTAGCAGTACGTCCACCACACTACATCTGCATATTGCTGCCTTTCTGTGTGTAATTATAGAACTTTGTACAAGTTGTACAGAAGCACAAGTATCAGCAGTAACAGCAGGAAGTGCAAATTAGATCCGACACAGAGATTGAAGTATTTTTACATAAGAGAAAATAATTTTAAACAATATTAAACCTCAAGTTTCTGTGGTGTTTCCACTAGACAGTATCAAATATTTTAATATCTTGTAGCTTGAACTTGTGATATACTAGAAAACACATGATCTCCAATAATCAGTCGAAATCACTTTAAAATACATACATTATATTTAAAATACAACTTTCAATTATTCACTGAGTAGCTTCATTTTTTCTCCATCATCCCAAAACAAAGCAGCAGCAGACTTCCAGCCAAACTTCATTTCACAACATTTTACATTTTTCTCTCCCATCCTCTCCTCACCTCTGTTGGTGAGCAGTTATTCAGAGCTCCTTCCACTTCATGTGCATGAAATAAACACAGGCTGACACTGTCTCTCCTGTAAAAGCTTAATGAGCCTAAATGCCTAATGATATGTCTTTTTTTTTTTTTTTTTTTTTTAGGAAAATCCATCTCTCGCCCACCCAGTAACTACTAAAATAGTGTCCTGACAAGTTGTAATTATGAATGTCAAAATGGTTTATTTCAATAACAAAATATAGCCTTTCAGCCTTTCCTAATTAACTCCTAACGAGAAAGTACAAAGAGGTTTTGTTAGAGGGAAGATTAAGTACTTCAGTTATTAACATAATGAAAAAAGAAACATTCAAATACATTCACACTCTGAAAGTAATTTTAAAATTCTTTAAATATTACTTTCATATTTTCTTTAAATGTCTTCAAATTGAGAAATTAGTTACCAATTACCAAGATGATATTCTTGATTTATCTTTTCATAAATCCTAATACTTTAATGATGTAAAATCTGTGAGAGAACCCAGCAGAGGTGTTTTAACGAGTGATTGACTTCAATATCAAATCCCAATAATAATGAACGGTCAATGTTCAGTCATGCATTTTATCAAACTAAGAGCAGCATTATGTAACAGATTAAAAGTCACTTTGATGGTACACTGGCTTGTAATAGGATGGTGCAACCTTCATCCCCACTCTTTGCCCTGAACACCTGTTGTGTTACTTTGTAATGTAGGTTGATACGAACATGTGTAACTACAGTTCAGCTCAGTAGTGACATCACGGCAGAGGTGAAGAGACTGAAGAGAATATTTATGTAGGAAGTTCAGAAGATAAAAAAGATTAACAGAGAAAGAGACCTGTCCACAGTAAATCTTAAACTGGCTTCAAGTCCTTGGTGAGAAGTAAAACACTGTAGACAGACGCTGAGCTGGCCTTCTTGCTGCTGGACTTGTGCGTAATATCAGCTTTTTTTTTTTTTAATTTGCTTGATATTTTACTGTGTTAGCAAAGTGTGTGATGATAAACCAGGTCACTGCAAGCTGGACATATTATGATGGTGGTATAAAAGTGAACTGCACTCCAAAATTGTTGCAAAAAAAAACCCAAACAAATACAAACTGTTGCCAAAAAATACCAATTGTTGCACAAAGTTGCTGCAGGAGACCCTCTGTACACAAGCAGAGATAACAACATGGTCACTTACAGCGAAGTACATATCAGCCTGATGGATGTACTCCTAAATTTGGTTTGTTTTTTTTCATCAATTACCTTAAATAGTAACTGGTTGCCTATAGCAACACTTTGCAGGGTGAAGGAAACTTTGTTATTTTCAAATCAAAACACCTTTGTGAAGCATTGTTTTATAATAAGTTATTCAAACTTATCCAATCAAATTGTCAGTTTCGAGTTATTAACCCTTTACATTTCTCCAGATATGACTAATACTATTCAACAGTGAAAGCTTCTTATTGAATAATAGCTGAAACTTTATCCCTTTTGAAGATTACATTTCTGGATTACTTGACCTCTTCATATAATAGCTTGAAACATACAATAAATATTTGCAAATGGCCCAACACATGAACACTGCAGTGGCTGAGAAATGGGTGTTAAAACTCTGATACTGGCTTTTGAACACACACAAAAGAAATAATTTTATTATTCCTTTTTTGTAAACTTGTAGCCTGATGTCCCGACATGCTACAGGCCTGCTGCTTGTGTACAGATGTTGACTCCCAGCATGTTAAGTCGACCAGTCAAGAGCTCCATCTGGAGTCTGTGAGGAGACAATCAGCCCCAATAACAGCCTCAGGCACAAAGGGAGTCTACACCACTACACTGAAGATTGTTTTGTTTTGTTTTTTAATTGCCAATTAAAGCAGAAAATAAATATCAGCTAAATAAATGCTCTTGTGGATCCTTTCCAAAAACATCCCAGTGCCAGCTTGGACAAATTTAACTGAAAAACTGCAGTAAAGCTTAATATATAATTTGAAGTTTGGTTATACACACTTTCTGTATATATACTTCGTTGTTGTGTATTTTTATAGCTTTAGCAATTTGGCACAACACTTTCCTTCAGGAACAATAAAGTTCTATCTTATATCTTATCTTATATGAATAATACAAACATATCATGGAGGTTAAAGAGGATCTATTACACTCACTTTCAGCCTCAAAAAAAGTTCAAAAAAGGTCATATTTGGCTTAGAATGAACATTTATGCAGTCCCTCATTTCATCATTTCATCCTAATTTTGACCCCGCCCCCTTTCTTCTGATTGGCTAATGTCAGTGAGAGTGACAGGAGACAGGAGCCAACTCTCCAACAGGCGACATACAAAGTAACTCTGTGGACTGGAAATTTAAACACTCCAACTGTACAGTATCCCTGTACAGTTATCATTTACATGCTGCAACACATGATATAAATCAATCTAATAATATGCATTCAGTTACTAAGACGAACATGATGTTTAAAAAAGCTACAAAAAACACCAACATTCATACATCATATTTTCAGCCTTGAACCTTTGTCCATGTGCAGCATGAACAGCCAACACTGTACAACTGTAACTGTAACATGCAGACTAACAGGTCTCCTTTAAAGCCTCTTTAAAAGCTGACTTACCCCTGGGTCTAAATGTCAACAAGTCAGTCCAAACAGCCAGCTCACTTCAAGTACCATAAAGTGCTGTCAGGTGGACCGAGGTGATGTCCGCTGCTGAAATAGATGGAGTCAGCTAAACATACAGGAGAAAACACTGACAGACTGTTTGTATATTCTGCCACCAGTGTTTTTCTTTTTTATCGTCTGACCTCAGCTTCAGCCTTAGAGTCGCCAGTTTGGACATCATCTCGTTAATTTCTTTTTTCTTCCCTTCTCTTTTTAACCCTGTCCTCACACACACACACACACACATACCTCCGTCTCCTCTCTATAATCACAGTATTGATTTAACTGTGTCGAGAGTCACAGGCACACGAGTCCTATTCATTTACCTCAAGTGATCTCCCCGATCGATTGATCCCTGCCAGCTTTTTGTCATCAGTCAGACATATTCAGAGACTGATGTCACTCTGATATCTGTTATCTCTGTGGCCACACAGGAGAAGCTTGATATAGAAACACAGGAGCTGAAAGCCAACTGTGACAAGACAGAGTGAGTCATCTGAGCCAAAGAAAGACAAAGAGCAAAGAGGAAGAACCTGATAGTTATTAGAGAGATTAAAAAAAATAAAAAATAAAAAAAGACACAGGCTGGGGGTGAAGTTAAAATAAAACACTAATAAAATCATCGAACAGAAGTAGAATATTTGTATTTCATTTGTTGTGATTTCACAGATTAAATTGGTTATTTTTCTATTGTTTTAGTTACCGTATTTTCCGGACTATTGAGCGCACCTGTCTATAAGCCGCTATTGAATCTATTCGAACAGTTTCATGTGGTCCAGTCTGACCAGGTCTGATGTGACCAGGCTGAATGTATCGGCAGCACGGAGCTTGCTAGCTTGTAAAAAGCTAACGAGCTTCGTGCCGCTGACACTGCCACACTGGTGCTGCAGGGTTCAACGTCGGAAAAAAGTAGGGGCTTATAGTCCTGAAAATACGGTAGTTAGTTAGTTGGTTCGTGATGTATTTATTTACTTATTATTGCTGTTTTACACTTTTCTACTTGCAAGCATCAACCCGAGGTGAGGAGCAGGTTACATTTATTTCATTTGGTCCACATTTATTTCATGTGGTCCACTCTGACCGGGTCTGATGTGACGAGGCTAAATGTATCGGCGGCACGGAGCTTGCTAGCTTGTAAAAAGCTAACGAGCTTCGTGCCGCCGACACTGAGCCACACCGGTGTTTAAGTGTTAAGTTTATTCCTGTCTCTTTAAGTTTATTTCTATCTCTACACCATCACATTTTTCCCTGGAGTTCCCAAAAGTGTGTGTTTCCTATGCAGCAGAAACCCTCACACACTTTAATGTGCCACATTTGTGCAGCTTCCCTTTGAGAAACCAGCATCTAATTCAGTACCTCATCTGCTTACTACTCGATATATTTTCTGCAAAGCCTTTCTAGACCTCTTCTAGTCTACAAGATGTTTTTGTTGTTGTTGTTTCCCAAATTGGACAAACAGTTTAACGTCCCTGCTTTGGTGAAAATGTTGTGTAAACGAGCCATGTTATTATCATGGCATCCAGAGTGCCATTACACACCAACTATCCCTTCAGGGCGAGCCTCTATGCACAGCTGTGTGACACTGTTTACTTATAACAATCTTCATGAAGCTGCACATTTGGTCTGGTTAGAACCGGTGAAACGGGGCCGATAAACTGCACAAAGTCATCAACTTCCCACCATCGAAGCTTTGATGCTTTAGACTGATAGAAAAATACAGACCTGACACTGATGACATGATTTTTTTTTCTGTTTGTGAGAGTGTGTGTGCAGCAGTTTCTTAATGCTGCACTGGCCTGGATGACAACAAAATGAAACTAATGGCTTGAAAGTAGGCAGCCATCAAATCTCTCCCTCAGTGCGCAATCTTATCCTCCCTCCGCCGTTTCTCCACTCCACTCCCATTTTTCTCCTTAGGTGCCCAAGGCCACCACCAAGGTAAATCTTTCCCCAGGGTGGATCTGGGCATCTCTCCATCTCCTCTCTATGCATCTCTGTTTTGAAATCAGAGGGGAAAGTATAATGTTACGATTTCATTAAGGTCTTTGATGCGCTGAAGACGGAAAGACAGCAACACTTCAAACTGATCTTGGGTGTGAGGCGATTGCATCCAAGCATGGGTGGGACTTTCACACCCACAGGCGGGATGACGTTTTCCATACATAAATACTCACAGCGCGTGGAGGCATGACATGACCCCGTGAGTGAGTTCTCATCACCTCAGGAAGGCATTTTCCCTCGCGCCCTGGATCTTCCTTTACGCGTGAACCGTAAGAGGAGCGTGCAAAATTAAAAGATTATAATGTCAGTGCTGAACCTCTGACGATGGTGCGCTGAGTGTGCTGACATCAGGAAGATGCCTCAAGATGAAAAGTCGAGTGTGAGGTGGTTTCTCTTTCAAGCGGCGGGAGAAAAGAACAGAGAAAGTGGACGTCTCCAAAAGCGCGTGAATAGTGGAGACGCGCATCGCTTCGCCGGATAGTAGAGAGGCGCGAGCGCACAGGTAGGTTGGATCCAACTCTATGGATTTCTTCTCATACATGAAATTTACACTTACACTAATATTTCCTATTAGTGTTATTTTACGCATCATTTCCAAAGTAAGAACAAGACGCGTAAAGTTATCAAATTAAATCCAAAATTGAATGTGCAGGTGTGAAACGGCTCTGCGGGCTATTATAATAGTTTAGTAGACAAAAATGTCAAGCCTGAAGGAGACGGGGGCTTCAGGTATTTGTTATCTCAACAGCACGCTGCGGGCTGCGCGTCACTCCCGTGTTTTGGAGCACGGTTCAGTGAATCTTCACGTCACACTATTTATTTGTGCAACACATTTTCACAGCCTCAGGATGACACGTGTCACATCTGAAAGTAATAAGATGATTATTATTTTAGGTCACCCACAAGGCACCAGGTGGAACCGTCCACTGTCACGAGACTGGATTGATTATTAGGTTGTGGGTTGGTTTGCTGTTGGTTAGACTGACTTGAATGTGTGGCCAAGCTGTGATTTTTGTTCACGCCATTGTCTGATTTCTAAAGAACAGGAGTTTTACTTTTTAAGAAATCTCTTTATTTTTTCAATTTTGATCTATTGGCACAGCAGTGATCTCATGCTGTCTGACAATGCAATGTATAATAACACTGATGTACTCTGATAAATTTGACTGAATCACCTCAATCCTCTTAATTTTCTCATAGATTCAGGTGCAGAATTCAAATGATGAACTTAGATCCATAGATACAATGTTAATTTCCCTTTGGGGTGAAATGTAAGTGAAATCTGAAATATGTAGATGATGTGTCATCATTAAAATAAAGAGAAAATGTCTTAAATTTGATAAATTGCTTGAGCTGCCCATCCACCATAAAGCAAACGTGGTGTGATGTTGTGTGTTTAGTTACATTAAGATAAGATGTTAAGATAAGATATTCCTTTATTAATCCCCAGAGGGGAAATTCAGGTGATCATTATATTACTTTATATGATGAGGTAAAGGAATAAATTATTTGAATGTGCCTTGAATTGAGGTGAACACGAACTCATCAGTATGTAGACAAACACACTGTTGAGGTTTAGCATATTTTTCCAGCTTCAACTAAACTATGTCATCACAAGTTCCATCATTGTATGAATCCACAGCAGACATCCCCTCACACTAAACTCTTATATGTACTTCACCTCCTCTTGAATTTCGATGCACAGTGGGATGATGGCACTTCATCCATTTACATGCAGAAGGGATTTTCAAAACCATTAATAGTGTCTGGCCCAACGCCCCACTTCCACAGTGGTAATGTTACCATCACGTACTTGTCGCTGTAGCACTCACATCTTGGGCTGCTTCCCACTTGTTTTTTGTTTTTTTTTTCCTCTCTTTGTCTCTCGCTGTCCTTCCATTAAGGACATCTAATCCAGAGGCAGCGACAATACACGAAACCTGCTTAACTAATGTCATCCTTTTCTAAAGTGCAGCTGCCCATTAAGAGAAATGGCCTTTTGGCCACATGCCAGACAACTCAGTGGAAACTTTCTCCTCCCTCCTGGTAAATATGGGCGTCTTGCCCACAGAGCACCAATGTGTTGCTGAATGTGTATGACACAAAACGTACATATAGTATGGATTCTCCAACACCTAGAACAGGGGTACTCGATACTGGTCCTCGATTCAATGATCAGGATCATTATCAGGTGTGTTGGAAGAGGGACACATCTAAAACATGCAGGATAGCGGCCCTCAAGGACCAGGATTGAGTACCTCTGACCTCGAATATAAATCTATAATTTGATTTGCCAGCTGTTAAGTACTCGTAGGGCGGCTGTGGTTCAGGTGGTAGAATGGGTCGCCTGTGAATTGTAAGGTTGTGGGGTCGATCCCCTGCTCCTCCTGTCCACATGTCGAAGTGTCCTTGGGCAAGACACTGAACCCTAAGTTGCTCCCAATGGTGGCTAGCGCCTTGCATGGCAGCTCGGTAGCCATTGGTGTGTGAGTGTGTGTGTGAATGGGTGAATGAGTTGCCTTGTTAATCGCTTTGGGACCAAGCTAAGGTCATGAAAGCGCTATATAAATGTACTCCATTTACTCTGTATAAAATTGCACATCTGTATCTGTCTTTCTCTCATTAGCTATTTTCAACCGACCCCAATGGACTTCCGCACTTCCTCCAGCATGGATGGCTACAATTGGACATCTGAAAATGTCAGCACCCCTTTCTCGGAGGTCTCCCCCACCGCCGCCAACGGCTCCGATATACTAATGCCCTTCAGTGAGGTCACCGCAGTCATCTACACCATCGTCTTTATTGTGGGTTTTCTGGGTAACACCCTGGCCATTTATGTGATGCTACGCTACGCCAAGATGAAGACGGTAACTAACATGTACATCCTTAATTTAGCCGTGGCAGACGAAATCTACATCCTGGGAATTCCCTTCCTGGGGACCAATAGCGCGCTTTCCTATTGGCCATACGGGGATTTCTTCTGCAAGGTGTGCATGACTGCTGACGCCATGAGCCAGTTTGCGTCCACCTTTTGCCTGACACTGATGAGCATCGATCGCTTCCTCGCTGTGGTTTATCCAATTCGCAGTGCAAAATGGCGGAAGCCGCAGGTGGCCAAGATTTTCAGTGGCTTAGTGTGGGTGGTGTCCTTTTTGACTGTGCTGCCACTCACCATCTACTCACACGTACAGGAGAAGTTCAACACCTGCAACATAAGCTGGCCTGAGCCACAGGATTTGTGGGCCATTGTCTTCATTCTGTACACAGCGATCCTGGGCTTCTTCGGTCCTCTGGTCGTCATCTGCCTCTGTTACCTGGTCATTGTCATCAAGGTAATGGGACTGATCGAGTTTGTCTCTCACCGTGATGATGTTGATGTTTTCTGATTCTTTTCCATCAATCATATCACTTTCAGGTGAGGTCGGCGGGCGTGCGTGCCGGCCTGACGAAGCGGCGTAAGTCGGAGCGAAAGGTGACACGCATGGTGGTGGTCATCGTGTTGGTGTTTGTGTTCTGCTGGCTTCCCTTCTTCACCACCAACATCGTCAACCTGATTCACATCATCCCCGAGAACAAAACCACCGCTTCAATCTACTTCTCCCTGGTCATCCTCACGTACGTCAACTCCTGCGCCAACCCAGTCCTCTACGGCTTCCTGTCTGAAAACTTCAAGCAGAGCTTCCAGAAGGTGCTCTGCTTCCACAAACCCAAAGCTGCTGGAGCTGCAGGAAGACAACACGCCGCCAAGGTAAAACACTCAGAAATCACACACACTGCATGGTAATCATTCAGAGTAAAGACCTTTACTCATGCATTTACCAACATAGCTACATACTTTGAGGTCACTGGGTCAAACTCTGAATTTTCCCCTGGTTCAACAAAGTAATTTAGACCCAGTTCAAATCATTTTACAATATTTACTGATCCAAAAGCTGCCTATTCCTGTGAAACTCACCTGTTTGTGAGACCTGTGGAAACATAAAACATAATCTACTGTAAGTCCCATTTCCTAAAAAGTTTCTGAGTATTTCTACTTCACTTGTCTCCCTGTACTTCAGTCTCCTTCTCAGTTAAAATTACAGCAGCTGCAGCTTGTATCAGAGTTTCCTGTTGTTTCTGTCTTTGTTGTGTCTCTAACCTGCTTCTGTGTCTGATGTTTCAACAGCCTGTGGAGATGGCGGTCATCAGGAACCCCGACAATGAACCTTTCACTTCGAAAAGTGTTGCGAATGACCACATGATGGAGGTGGTGGAGGTCTGAAATGTCCAAACTTTATGTTGTGTTACTGGTCGACACAACTGATCCTCCTCGCTGGACTGAAGTGGAATCACACTACTTGCCTTTACCTCTTCCTTTATTCATATACTCAGACCTGGCTAAAAAAGAAAAAATACAGAAACAAAACATACGATCAAGATCTGGTGTGATGCTAAAAAAATATTTGAAAGAACCGCACTCTTTCCCCTGACCTAATTATTTATCTTTGGTAAAATTTTTGATACAGGACAGTCTGAGAAAGGGTATTATTTCAGTTTTATAATTTATTGACACTATTTTCATTTGAAAAGTCACAGAAAAGGCTGAATGATTGGAAATTTCAGAAGAACAATGGGAAATGGTTTGTGCAGTAGTTCAAACCAAATCAATTTGCATCTTAAACTGATACATTTTAAATATGTTAATGCAGGTGTATGTTACAAATATAAACAAACAAATACAACAGAAACATACCACATATATGCACAAAGTGTATGGAAAGTGAAGGAAACTTTTTTCATTGTTTATGGTCATGTAAGAAATTTTTAATGTTTTGGGAGGAAGTGAGGGCGACTATTGAACAAATAATTTCAAAATAAATCACACTGAGCTCCAAACTGTTATTGTTGGGTTTGTATCCAGAAGAACTTCAAGAAAAGTGAAAGAACATTCATCGACCTCACGTTGCACTGCTGCAGAAAAATAGACCAGATGTGACCCAGATGTGGCTGAGACAGATGCTGACAAACCTCCCACTTGAAAGAATATTGAAATCCAAGGAAGGTGTGTTTGAGAATGTACGGAGACCTTTCACTGATTATGGTACAAATTTAAACATCTGAAGAAGATGAATGATGTGTGTGGACCTTGCAGTTCCCAGGCTGGTGATTCCTTTTTTAATACTTTTTAATTAAGAAGTTTGATATCTTATCTCAGTATATTCCAGTGTAACAGATGACCGAGTGTAAACGGAGGAGCAGTGCTGACGGTTTGATTTTGTTTGTTATTTTTATTTTGTTTGTTTCTATGTCTGACTATCTGTATACCACTTGTAAAAAAAGTTCAATAAAAAAATACTGTGGAAAAAAAACTGTTGCGAGTGGCCAGTGATCAGTGATTGGTCGAGCTGACCCATCGCGCTCTGTCCCGTTGGGACTTGGAGCCAGGAAGTGATAACATAACAGCAACAGATTTATTCAGCTTTCATCTCAGTTCTCTGCATTTCTGTTTGTATGACTGTATTTTTTACCAGAACAACTCTGTACAAACCATAAGTCATGATGTGATACAGTCCTGAGATATAAAAGTGGTTGTATTACCTTAGACTTTGGAAAATTACATTTTACTGCATCACTGTGTTATTCATGCACTTTTTTAATACTTGACTCTTCATGATGCTCCTGCTCTCTCCTGTGTTTCCAATCTAAGAGTTTTTATTTCTTCATTATCATATCTTACAGCAGGTGTAAGGTCTGCCAGTAACTAGGCTTTCTGTGTCTCATATGAATCTACATCGCTGGAAAGTTATAATTGTTGTTCCCTCCCTTTGTCCTGAACTTTCACTCATAATCCCCAGAATAGACTTGAATAAATAAGCTTCAAGTGTGATCACAGAGTCTGAATAATCTCTTAGATACCACAACAACTTTCATTCAAATTCCTCTTTTTTTAACTTTTTCAACTATAAAAAAAAATGTTTTCTGACCTGCTTTTATTTAAATTCGCCACTGATGCTGTTGGTTGTTTAAAATACTTTTTACTAGCACTGGGAAAAAAAGAAAAGAAAGTGTTGTTTTGCACCACATCAATGAATCAGACTGTGTTGTTTTACTGACTGACTGGAGACATTCATTTGGTGTTAATGTGTCTTTAATGGACAATCATGAGAGTGGTATTGATTTCTAATTTGAGGCTTACTGAGAAAAATAATTTGCCAAAAAGTGAAGAGAAACTCAACAGAACAGAATGATTGTTTAGTTATTTAGTGCTGTAGAGATATACATCATGCTGAATTTACCATGTTTTTTCTCAAGTACAGTTCATTTTAATGTTCATGAGTATTTTTATTATTTTATTTTACAGGCTTTTTGTGACATTTTTGACATCAGTGTTACAAAGCTGTGAAAAATCAAATAGTCAACAACAGCCAAGTGTTGTTCTCTAGTGGATTCATCTTTTCATCACCTTTCTGCAGTTGAGTGGATCAAAGTGAAGTGAAGGAGCAAATGATTTTCTGACCTGATGTTTGATGCCAACATTGTAACAAAGGCGCTGAACAACTCTGTGATGTTGTTACTTCAGCTTTTATTAAAACCACATGAACAATGTTTATGGAGAGTCTGAGCTCACAGATGGACCTGTGAAAATATCTGTCATGTCATGTTATAATGAATATTATCAAACACTGGAGTCTTACATGCATGTTCACTCTGCATCAGTCATATTTAATACATGTGTAGCACTGCTGCCATGGGTCTGACAAAGATCTTTTATGTGTACGTCTGAACATAGAGTTTATGTGTATTGCTGCTGTAATGTATCAGTCTAACGGCTGAACAATGGCAGCTAAATGAATAATGATAAATAACAGATTAATAAACTAATGTAGCTACAATTTTCTAAATGAATTTAAAATGTTTTATTGCAAAGCAGAGAAATCAAGACATTTTTAGCAGGTTAAAGTTTTCCTGAGAGTAGATATTTTATTCATTATTGACGATTGCAGAATTTTCAATGTCCCCTTTTTGCATTAATCAGTATCATCATCATTATTATTATGTTAATAAATGCATCCATTATGAACAACAACAGTGTAGAGTGCAAATTGTTTAAAGGATAGATCTGGATTTTTCTAGTCTGATTATAATGCCATATACACACTGAAAGAAATATTAGTGACTGGAGTGTGTATGTTAAAATTTACTTTGGGATGTGTTAATGTGCAGTGCAACAAATGCACTTTTTTTTTTAAGTTAAATTAATTAAATTAAGCTGGAAACATTAAAATATGTCCCTCCAGTATTTATCATCAGTTAGAGAGTATCCTCAGCTTTCTGGACACTTGGTAAATCATAAGTACAATACTCTCTGCACCAGCTCCAGGGTTGATGAGAGAAGAGGTTTAATAGTTATTATATGTGCTCATTAAATACTTTACATTTCTTCAGTTAAACTGGGATCAGCATGGCAGCAGTCTTATGTTGCTGCTTAACAAAGTAGGATCCATTGTACCAGTCCTGTTGCAGTAACATCTATCACCGCCTCCCTCTCTTAACATCGTTCTCTTCAACTGTTATTTTCTGTCATTATAACAGATGCTGCACTTTCTTCCTCAGCCCTTATTCCAAACATGTTTACTGACAACCTGTCCTGTGGTGGCTGGTCAGGGTAAAAACACTGGTTCCCCTGGTGTTCACGCTGTTCACGCTGCTTTTGTTCTATTGACCTCGATGTCAAATAAATAAAAAGAAAAGTATTATTATCAATCAGAGATATGTCGCGCGAGAATTGTTTTCTGACTCTTGACTTATTCAGAGAGAAATCAGTCACTATAAGAACTTGATACAAATATAATTAGTATGATTAACTCATGAGGGGCAGAGGACACAACTGCACAAATCACTGTAATTGGCAGGAACTGTGAACTCCTGCAGTTTTTGACTTTGGGCTTCATGTGAATTACTTTTGGAGATGAATAAAATATCCATCCATCCATCATCTATCTATCTTACAAAGTATTAAACTTTATTGGTTTTATTACATCATGATTGCATGGCTCTGATTAAGCCATCAATCACCAGTAATACAACAAACTCTTGAGTATTGGTGCTAAATATAAATGTAGTAATTCTAAAGAATATATAGTGATTCTGTGAGAAAAAAACATTTTTTTTTTAGGAGATAGCGTATTACCTAAAGAACAAGTGCTGACATATTGAGAAAGATGAGGAAGGGATTTTGACTTCGAAAAAAATGCTAAAAATCCATGTTACCGTATTTTTCGGACTATTGAGTGCACCTGTCTATAAGCCACTATTGAATTTATTTGAACAGATTCATGTGGTCCACTCTGACCAGGTCTGGCACGGAGTTTGCTAGCTTGTAAAAAGCTAACGAGCTTCGTGCAGCCTATACATGAGTCACACCGGTGTTTAAGCTGCAGGGTTCAAAGCGTCGGAAAAAAGTAGCGGCTTATAGTCCGGAAAATACGGTAATTACAATGGATGAATGTTGAATTGCTATTTAATCGCCACAGGGCAGTAGAGCTGGATGATGCTTTGGTGGAGGATTTTTAGATTTAATTAAGATGGACTGAGATACAACTGTCATGGAAAGATATATAAATATTTCTGGGAAAAAGATTTTTATAATTCCTCAAGAAATTCACAGTTAGAAAATGAAGAATTTCTCTTCCATTTAGGCTTAAATTAAAGTCCTGAGAAGAGCTTACCTCATCATGACCCTGCAGGAGAAGTAGGATCACCAAAGTTGTTCAAATTAATCCCGACTGCAAAAATAGCTTTTCACACATATTTGCTTGAAACCACAAATGTCAACGTGCTGGTGCCACTGGGGGAAAAGTGAGGACCAGACAAAAGCAGATCATTAAAAACATTCTGTCTAGTTGAAAGTGTGATGTTATATAGAATAAGTGGTGCTACAAAACAGGTTCATCATACTGAAGTAATGACATGTGATATAACTTTATAATGTGATGCATCTAATGAAAGATTAACCCTTAGTTTATGTGTTTGTGTTGTTATGCAGCAGTTCAACAAGTCAATTACACACCAGCCAGAAATCAGTGTTTTTGGAAGTCATGTGAAAGTCAGGTAACACGAGGCAGTTTGCACAGTAGAGGAGCTAAGACCCTGGTGTGGATCAGAAATAAGAGATGGAGGAGTGAGTTCACCTCTGTGGTTAATTAAAGCTGAGAGCTGTGCCCTTCTCCACCCCACAGTGTGTTTTCCTCCTTCTTCCAGGGGGGAAGGGAAGGACACCCCTGTCCATTTCAATAATGCATAAGAGATAACAGCTGCAGGAGAGTACACCCAAACATACGTGCACGCTGCCATTCAGTGTGTGTCAAATCATGCTGAAACCAAGGTGCAATCCACACAGTCAGTGCAACAATCTGATTGTAATGATAGGAGCTGAGGATTTTGGTGATGAGGATGCATGCTGGAGGTTTGCACACACTAAGGTTTCTTTTGTTTGGTATTTTGATATTTTAGTGACTCTGTAAAACTGAATAAACCAGAGTGGGAGGAGATGTGCAGCAGGGAGTGCTTCAGAGTGTCGGTAGCAATTAGGCAAAGTTAAAGGTGTGCAACAAAGAGCCTGTTTGTGAGTTGTTGTTGTTTTTTAGATCCAGTTGAAAAGCTTTGTTTGTAGATGGTACATTCAGGTTTGATACTAGTCCAACAAAAACTGCGTTGTATCTAAACATACCTACAACTCTTACCTTTGGTCATATATTTAATGAGCTGGTTATATCTCTGAAATAGTCTGATTTTGGAGGCTAAATGAATAAACGTTTGTAGGAGGCATCGGCTTGAGAATGCAAAGCTTTTTCTACCATGCATTGTGTCATTACCTAAAAATGCTGGAGCTTGTAGACATCGTGTGTGTCCTGTGTTTGTTGACTCATGCAGCCGTTTAGGTGAAGCTGTGACAAAGGCTAAAGTTAGACTCTCCCCCAGGGAGTCACCCCTCATGGCAAAAACTGTCGTCTTTAATATAAATGTGTGTGTGTGTGTGTGTGTATGTGTGTGTGTGTGTGTGTGTGTGTGTGTGTGTGTATGTGTGTGTGTGTGTGTGTGTGTGTGTGTGTGTGTGTGTGTGTGTGTGTGTGTGTGTGTGTGTGTGTGTGTGTGTGTGTGTGTGTGTGTGTGTGTGTGTATGTGTGTGTGTGTGTGTGTGTATGTATGTGTGTGTGTGTGTATGTGTATGTATGTGTTTGTGTGTGTGTATGTGTATGTATGTGTTTGTGTGTGTGTGTACGAATGTGTGTGTGTGCGTATGTGTATGTAG
>OOFC01042988.1:0-15298 GCA_900323345.1 Pseudochromis fuscus
TTTTTTTTTTTTTTTTTTTTAAATCTTTCTTTAGTTAAAAAATAACAAGAATGGATTTATGTTTACTTACAACTGCATTCATGTGGAAACTGTAAATTAAAGGCACACTTTTTAATAGTTTGCAACTTTTTAAAGTCTGCATAATCCCCTTTGAAAACTTAAAAGATGATTTTACACTTGATTTGAATAGAAACCACAGTGTACTTAACTTTATTGGTATGTACTATTTGCTGCCATTAATAATTTCAGTTCAGTGTGTTGTTTCTCAAACACAATGATCTGTGGTTGCACATTAATACTCAGTTTAATTAAACAGATTTAGGGTTTGAATTAAATGTCAAAGTCATTTTACAACAATTAGTCAAAAATTAGAATGACAATAAAATATAATAAAATGAGACGAGAACAGAAATGAGTCACAGATTAGCAAAAATGATCATAAGTTTATATGCTTATGGGATCTTCACGTTTTTAGATGATTTTTTGAAATTAGCCCCTTTCGCTCGAGAAGACATTTACTGTCTAATTATTATTATTATTATTATTATTATTATTATTATTATTATTATTATTATTATTATTATTATTATTATTCATTTCATAGCGGGCCAGCTATGAACATTTTGTGTTATGGAAAGTTTTCAGAGCTTTGTTTGTTTTGTTTTTGCATATGAACGAACTACTGAAAATAAGAACTGCTTAAATGAATTGTAAATAGTGTAGGTAACATCAACCTGCACATTATTGGTCATACAATTTCCATTTGTGTTGTAGAAATATCTTGTTATTCAAACTAGTAACAAACTAACTATTTTTCAAAGGGTAGTAGTAGCGAATAGCGAGTAAGGCCCTCAAAGTACAGCAATTTAATGATTGTTTTTATCTGCAATTTTAATATTTTACAAAGCCTAATTATCATGACAAGTTTTGACTTTATTCTCGAAGTGCATGATGGAAAAATAATCTACCTCCTTATTTATTTTTTTTATCGAGTGGCCCTAATACTCTTCCGTACGATAGTTCTCATAAAAGTGCGTAAAATTATATCATAACGAAGTTTTAAATAAAATGCTGGTACAGATAGCATGCAATGACACGGACTGACCACTGAGAGTCACTGTCGTGTTCACCCACAGACTGTTATCACCATTAAAATGAATGAGAAAATAAAGCAAGGAAGTATGTTCTTCTTAACAATGGGAGCTCTAAAGGACACGATTAAATACTTTCTATTTTCTCAGTTTTACCACGATGCTGGGTGGCAGTTGTTCAGTGGGATGGGACTTGGTTTGGGAGCCGGAGGGTTGACGGTTCGTGTCCCAGCCCAGATGAAGAAATGGAGTGTGGACTGGTGGCTGGAGAGGTGCCAGTCCACCTCCACAGCATTGCCAAGGTGCCCTTGAGCAAGCCATCAACCCCCCTCAACTGCTCCAGGCGCGTTGACAAATGGCATCACCTTCACCCTGTACGCCTTTCACCTCTGTTACAGGGCCTGTATGTGGATATGTTTGCATGTATGTGTGGATTGTTTACGGGGTCTGTATGTTGTAGAGTGAAACACAATTATGTTGTGTGTTGTGTGTATATGCAATGACAAATAAAGACTTCTTCTATAAGTTAATTTTAGGGGTTTTCTCAATTACTCGTTATCTCAAGAATACTACTGTTATTTTCTCAACTGATCATTTTCTCAATAATTTATCTCATTATCTTGAGAAATCAAAAGTCTAATTCTTAACATAATAAATGTTCCTATAATCTTGAGAAAACGCTTGTTTTATCAATAACATGACTGAAATTAAATTAAAAAGGACAAAATAAACTGTATTTAATTATGTCCTTTCAGGGATTCAGATCATTTTGTGATTTAAAATTAAAATTACAAAACTACTGGAATAAAACCAAAAAACAAACCTGCAAAAAAATTTTACTTGTTTCTTCTCCTAATTATTGCTTCTTTTATACTAATCATCTTGATTTTTAAATTTCTACACTTTGTCTAAAAACCAACAACAAAGAACAAAACTTTTCTCATCAATAAAAACAACCACACAGTTCAGAAAAATGTTACAAATGTATTTGACAAAAAGAAGATGTTTCACATAGTTTCTTTACTTACATATTTACAAATCTCCTGGGATACTTTACACAATCTCTTATACAAACAAAAAAATGTTTGTACAGTTCCTCTCAGAAACTATATATTTAATAGAGTTACTAGAGTCAATGAAAACACAAACTAAATAAGATATCTGAGGGAGAGGTGAGACTACGACACAAACTATAATCAGTTTAAACACTTCCGTCATTTTTCACTCATGCATTTCTGTTGAAGCGTTAGTTAAACTCTGAGGGTTTATTGCTGAGCTTCAGGTATTGAAAACACCTCTGTGTGGAAGAAAAGTCTTTCTACTGAGTCACACATCACAATAAAAAGAAAATAATAAACAGTTCGTGTTGAAAAAAGGTTTTCTGTCTATGTCCACCTGCTAAAATAAAATATATATTATAGCATTAAGAATAATGCAGACATGTTAAAATCGCAGAACAGCGTCTCTACGATTCCTCCTCTTTAGACAAAGTCTGTGGATCAGAAACAAACAAGATGCTTCAGAAACAGGAGAAATATAAAAAGACTTTTTTTTTTTATTAAAAAATCCAGTTGTCACCTGTTTGAGGAACTGTCGTCCAAAATAATTGGTGGCCATGTTCTTTAAGCTGGTCTTTCCTCCCACTTTACATCGAACGTATCCATAGAGGTTGGCTCCTTGTAACACGACTCCCATGATCACGATAGGCTGAGAATTTAACAACAGAAAAATCTTTCAAACTAAGTATTTTTTTAAACATTTGTTTAACAGTCAACGTTTTGTAATATTTTTGTTGACGAACGAAGCAGTAACCTCCAACCTGACAACTGTACAGGCCTGAGTTTACATTTAACTCACCTGTTTAACTTGTATTAAATGTGTGCATGTTTTGGGGCGTGGCCTCTTTAAGTGACAAGTGGGTGTCATCACTGGAGGCCCCACCACCTCTCTCCTCCCCCAGCTACTACCTTTCATCACTTATCGCTCAAAAAACCTCCAAAAACATGGTGCTAAACTCTTGCCCTCAAAATGCAGGTCCACAAAACAACATGTGATGTCACTGTGACTACATCCATGTTTTCTTTACAGTTTACGGGTTTGGTGTGCTCACGTTAATGTTCACCCCAAGATAAACTTAATAACTTCCTCAACAGCCTCTAATTAGCCCTCAACACATCCAGCAACATTATAGGTCAAAATTCTGATTGATGTGTTTAAGGAAAATAATCCCCAACAAATGCTGATTCCCTTTGCTGAAAACTCCACTGATCATCTTCTTCAGGACATTACTGAACCCTCACCAACTTACCAGCCATTTGATCTTGAATGAAAACAGCGTGCTGAAGGCAAAGATGACCCACAGGACAGGACAAACAATGAGTCCGAGCCAGAAGATTCGCGACTCTGAATCTGACGCTTGCTGTTTCCCTGTACCCTGCAGAAAAAAACAGGATATTCTCACAGTTAGGACATCTGCAAATAACATAAGGCGCGCTGACAGTAAACAAACACATTCATCAACGCAGTGCAGAGCAAGAGGTCAGGATCATGTGAAGTTGAAGACCCGCGTGTGACGGGCCACAGCAGCACAGAACAAGCTGAGGAGCTTCTGACCTTCCTCGACTCGAACACCCAGTGGCTTCGGCCATCGTCGTCCACCTGGTTCCACCATCGCAGACCCACCATCAGCCTCCCGGTGATGTTCTGGAAATACACATATGGACAAGGTAATATGAATCAAACACCCTGATAACACAGCTGTATCCTTCTGATGGAGCTTGACCCAAATTCAAAACACTGTCGACATAAGATGCGACTGTCTAATGCTAAAGAAAGACACACCTTGACTGTCCAGAAGTCACATGAGAGCAGAAGGATTATTGTAACCATGCAGGCGATGAAACTCCTACTGAAGACCTCGCAGAGCAGGTACACGACGATGGTGCTGACTCTGAAGAAGAGGTGGAAGAAGCACGCCACGGGATGCCTGTTGACACATGTACAACACATTTAATCAACACAATGTGGAGCATCTGCACAGTATAACAATCAGGACTGTACTGCAGGGATATTGCTACATTTTAAGGATATTCAGTTTACCATCATATACAACAAAGACAAGTAGTAAATTCTCACATGTTTAAAAAAAATAACTAAATACACATACAGGCAGAGAAAGTTCAATCCATAATTCATCTGTAAACTTACTTAATATTCTTTGTCCTTTTCCCTGCATCCTCCTCTGCGTCAAACAGAGACACGTCTTCATCATTGGTATCCTGAGGGATCAATAAGGAAGAGACTTTAAACCCTGAAGACATAAAGCCATGTCAGCTAAAAGCTTCGTCTCTCTAGATGTGAACTGATCGAAGGCCAGAAGAAGACAGACAGACAGTAACATGTTTCAACCAGAAATGTTGCATTAATAACTAGTAATTTATCAACAAAATCTTGTGCAGTCTTAAAATATTTTAAGTGACCATATCCTGCATTTATAAGCAGCATGTGACCAATGATTCAGAACACAGTATGATGTGAAAATGTTACATATTTTCACCATAACTCCTCCTGTGGACAGAACAGCATGAATACAGCTGAATAAAACTTAGAAAAAATTATAGATCTGTAGGACTACATTACAGTATGTGACTACCAACAGCTGCAACTACCAATTTATTTGCTGAATCGATTATCTGAGGCCGAAAGAATGTGAAGAATGCTTGCTGTTGTAATCTGCCACAGATATCGGAGATGTCTGAAAAAGCCTAAAACCAAGAGATGTTCTATTTACTGTCACATATGACAAAGTAAAACATCAAATCCTGACATTTTGGAAACTGAAAACTGTAGAAATTTGATATTAGTAAATAAAAATAAGTAAAAGTTGCTGTATGATGGTGAGTTGGTGGTATTCATCAACACAAAGAGCAAATGTCTTTTGACTAATTAATTGACATATTGAAGCACCTCTTTTAATTTGGCAGTATTTATTATTATTTTATTTGGATACACTTCTTACAAATGATAAATATGTGTTAAAATATAAACATTTGTTAAAGCACATGTAATCACATAACAAAAGGGATAGCAGAGTCTATTGCTCTTGAAGCATGTTAATTATGCTAACAGAACTTTTGTCACTTTAGTTTTTCTGTTTGTCCTGACATTAAGCTGTTAGCTGTCCAACGCTATAAACTAATTTAAACCGTCTGTTTGCTGAAGTGAAATGTGACTGACACAAAGAAAACAGTGCCACGTGAACAGGGTGTTGTCGTTGATTTGATTTTACGTTTTATGTTTGATGAGGAGCTAACTTTAGCTAACGTTAGCTCACATTGACACACTACAGCTGCTAGCTAACATTACCCAGCTGTTAACGATAGACACAAATATAAACAAATAAACAAACACTGTTGTTCGCAATTATAGTAAAGAGAATTCCACGGTTAAGTAGTTATAAGTGACTCGGAGTTAACGCCAGCCGAGCAGAAATGTTACTTAGCCACATTAGCACGACAGCTGTGCCACTCAAGCAGAAACACATATTTTCACGTCGGTAAACTAATTTTACGGCCATTATCAACAACGTCACGTGGCGCTACATTTACAGTTTGATACAATAACACATTTGATAAAAAATAAGAATTTAAATGTGTCACTTACTCCTGCTATCATGTTGAAATTTGAGCAGCCACTTCCTGGTTACATGCTCAGTTACACGTCACTGTCTACGGCGGTCATGTGACTGAAGCGTAATACGTCAGCGCGGAAGTTACGTTTTCTTTGAATTGCTGAAGCATAGGGTCTGAAGGGCTGGTGTTAATGAGGTGCTTACGTTGTTTATCTCCCTATACATTATACATTATGCATAGAAAATTTTAAGTGATATAAACAATTTCTTTATGTTAAGATAACACTTTAGTAAAGTTTACTTTAGTAAAGTTGCTCGTGCAATTTCATTTTAATTGACACTAACCTTATTTTATAAGTTAAAGAAATGTATAGTAGATATTTTGGGGTTCATTAAATCAAGCACATATAACTTTAATATATATATTTTTTTACATTTATCATAAATCAATTGATTTCTTAGTGTGAAATAGTTCACTTTGTGCTAACTTAAAGTTTTTAAATCTAATAAAGGTGTAAAAAAATCAACCTATAATTGTGAAAATAATAATTTCAACTCAAAAATGTCATGACTTGGTTACTTGGTTTGCTTTGGCGATACTGATCTACAGTGTTTCAGAGCTCAATACAATTTCAGTCTAGAAACCTTCAGTCCAATCATGTTAAGACACTATAAGACATATTTTGTTTTGTTTTTTAATCATAATAACAGTCTGATCACTTTATGTTTTCTATTGTCACAATTAGTCAGCTGCAACTTGCAACACAATAACAGCTGCAGGTCGATTTCAATGAATCATGTGATGAGGTGATCAAATCCGAGTGTCATCTACCACCAATCTGTTTCAGTTCCTCAGGTGCATGAGGAACAAGGTGCACTCTGTCCTCAACAACACACACAAATATATATCTATCTATTTATCTAGAAGTATAATGCAACATCTTGCATATCAGTGGTTGCTTTTCTGTGACAGAACACAGTTTATTAGATTCTAAACATTCTGCTTTCTGTGTTGTGCAACTGCATAAATGGCTTCATAAATCATCCACCCAGTTTCTGTGGTTATATTCGTGTGGCACATTTCCAATTAAAAACAGAATCCATGATAGCAGCCGTTTGAATGACTGCACACATTATTTGAGTTGACTTGAAGCAGTGGAGGATCTCAGACTGGGAACAAATGCAAATGAGGACACACACTTTTATTTGCATACAGTAAACATTTCTGGTAACAGCAGTCCCAAAGTTACATGAGTATAAATATGACCTGAGCCCAAATATACACGAGATAAACAGAGAACAACAATAATCTGCAGTGAACAAGTTTAACACAACAAGAGTTTCCACGTTTCCCATTTATTTTCCAGTGACAGTACAGTCCTCTGGACCAGGACCAGCTGTGTGTCTATGAAACTACAGCTCCGTTTGCCGGTGAGGTCGGAGGAGACGGGCTCTTCAGCCGTAAAGGTTCTCCAGGTGCTACCAAGGCGACGACGTTCTCCTTCTTTGACAGCCAGAACGCTGGGTACAGCGGCTCCAGGAACTCCGCCTGGTACTCATGGATAAGCGTCATGGCCTCGTCCACGCCATAGAAATCCAGCAGGCCTCGCGAGTAGTCCACGTAAACCCCGATGCGAGTGAACTTCTCCACGTTCAGCGGCGTCTCCACACCGCTGTGCCAGGCGGAGAAGGTGCGTCCATTCCACTGCAGACACCAGGAGAAGTTGTTTCCTGTGATGCAGCTGTTGCTCTCGCTGCCTTTGCGGTCAATGCTCTTGTAGGTCAGACCAATGTGCGTCCCCTCGCCGCTGATGTCCACCTCGAAGTAGTGCCGGCCCAGGTAGAAGCTCTCCGAGGCCAGAACCTGGCGCCAGTTCTCGAAGCGCTCGGGGACGTCGGGGTAAGGGTGCTGCCAGGGCGTGGTGTTCGTCACCTTCCGGTTCTCCTCCGTCAGTCGGAGGAACTTGTGAGCTGTGTCACCGTCGAAACTCACCTGGGCGCCATCTGCAGAGATCAGACAACATGTCAGTTTATTTTGAAACAGAGGAGAGCAGATAGAAATACAACAGCTCTGAGGTCAGCGAGATCCGATCCTGTATCTGTTGGGTTTTTTTTTACCACTCTTGTTAAAATACAGAAGTTAGAGTCACTGAAAATGCTGTTTGAGGTGGACTTTATACATGGACGTCAAAACATAGCTAAAACACCTCAGTAATGGGAGCTGCCATCTTGACATAATTTGAAATCAGAGTCTTCAGCAGAAAGCAGAACCTCAGTGTTTCCCAATCCATTTCTGTCATATGTTTCTGCTTCGTACAGTGGGAGCAAGTTGTGACACAATGACGCCTTTAGACACAGTTTGTGCTCCAGATGACAAACAAACAGATGTCATATGATGACCTTTCACTGTTGAAACTTAGGGGTGATTTAGCCTCATGTGAGTTTGACCTGCATGTCTTTGCACTGTGGTGGGAAACCCAGAAAACCCAGAAACTATTCAACCCCCAGAAGTTTGTTGCATCATCACCTTCACTGTTGTTTTGCCTGTAAGACTTTAAAAGGTTAATCTATAAATGAAACAACATAACATTTAATCTGTTTGTACATTTAGCAGCACAGTTCAGATTACCACCAGAAAACACTGACAGACAATGGCAGCAGCTGTAATCAGTAGTTTGTTGGAGCAGTATTGTTCATAGGTAGAGTTATATTTCAAATTGCTCCAAAGAGTTTATACATATCTTGTTTTTGCCAAAAATATGTCACAATACGAAACTTGGATCATCAGGCACGTCCATAGACAGTGAAGAATATCAATATAATTAAAACATTAATAGTTTAAAAGGACAGATAACATTTAATTGCATACAAGCGACCCAGTTAAAATGTTAAATATGACTCTTTGAGGATGTTTCATATGACTCAGAGTGATGTTTGAACCATTTTAGGATGTCATAACCAGAGGTGGATAAAACCATGTACTTGGTCCTGTGTACATTTAAAACAAGTTGCACCTCATTACAAGTAGGAAAACAACTGTACATGTGTAATTTCATCAGAGGCAACTGTTGTAAATGATTCCCTCTGTTCTCAAACTGCAGTGAGACGCTGGAGTTTTTCCTGCTGCTGTGGGTTTGGAGGACGTCCTCTCAATATTCACTGTTCACTGTCAAAGCCAAATGTTCCACATCCGATTACATAAGGCACTTACACTTCAAGAAGTCATCTCTCGTCTTTGGATCTGGGATCGTCAGGTTCTGTTTGCCGGCAATAATCGTCCGGACCGTTGTCTTTATTCCCATTTTATCTGAAACGAAAGAAAACACATTTCAGATTCATTTGCATTCAATTTGTCCTCTGTCAACACAAACACACATCTCAGAGAAACGAGTATTTGCAGTCTTTCCTCTCGCTGTCGGTGACACACAAAGCAGGTGAGTCATGAAGTCGACATTCAGCTGTTACACAACCACTGGGGCATACTTTGAAGTTCTTCACCTGTGCAAACACGCCCAGACAGCTCAAGAAGCACCTGAACATCTGGGATTTACCGTGTTGCCCCCAGGCTGCATCGTTCCTCACCGTTTTTACACGTCTCTTTGACTTTCTCGATGTATGAAGACACCAGCATGGCACAGAGCTCCTGCGTGGAGTCGACAATCACACGGCTGAAGGAGTTCAGGCGGTCCATCAGTCCGATGTAGACGCCGGGCAGAGAGATGTCCGTGGCCTCTTTCTTCCACTCTGAATACTCCTATGAAACAAAAACACAGTCACAAATGAGGAATGTGACCAGGGGGATGTTTTTGGATCCTTCAGGCACTTTCACCTTGAGAAACTACTTTACCACCACAGGAACAAATAACCTGGAGCCTTTAATAACCTGAGACAACCCGGACTGCTCGGAGTTACATTCCTGCATGTTTTTCCAGGTTATGTTTAAGGGGGAATATAATCACTGGTTTTATGAAGTGCATCAGGTCGATGGAGGGCCAACAAAACACCAGACTCACGTTTATGAACAAATACCTGAGTAGATTTTAACCATATTTTAGATTTGACAGAGTTCAATGCAGCACAGTTATTAGTTCTATTTCAGAAAAATCTTAAATCCAAACTTGCTGTTTCTATTTGGGATCAACTGAATCTACAAAAGCACCAAGATCGCACTGGTGTTACAATAGAGGTGTGGACCGTAATAGAAATGGACGAGCCAACCAGTGCTCAACAATGAGGCCAAAAATGTGCAATACCACCAATAGCCACAAGATGCTGACTCCAAAAAACTTTGGCTCCAATTGACTTTAATTCAAAAATCCTCGTTTTCTATCACAAAATACTCAGTTATCAGTGATCTGGTGGTCCATCTGATAATCCTTTCATCATTAAGTAGAGAAGGAAAGAAGGAGGAAGTGTTAGGGGCGGGGTTAGTTTGATTGACAGCTCTGGTTTCCAGTCATTTACAGGTGGTTTGGAGGTTCATTGACCAGTAAACTCAAGGCTGATTGGACCGTCACTCCTCCCTTCATCTCCAAATATGGTCACTTCTGGCTCCACAAAAGCAGCAGCGAGTGATTAAAAATACAAACCAGTATTTTGAAATCTTTAACTTGAGGTCACAATCCCGTGTTAGAGCCAGGTGTTATGTACCTCGACCACCTCTGAACGACCATCCTTCAACAGAGGAGGAGGGCTACACTTCTATTTATCCCCCAGCTACAATACTGTCCTCTCATCTCTTCACAGGAGGTTAAAGAAACATTCATACTATTCATTACATCATGTGACTTCAATGACTAACGGCAGTGGTTACCGCAGCCAGGAGCACTGACAAACCAGTTAGTGGTGTCAGTGACCTCAGTAACAACATGACAGAGGTTAAAAACAAAGCAGCTTCAGGTCCAGCCGCCCTGAATCCACTCTCCTTGGATACCTTCAAAACATATCAGCTGTTGCAGTTTAGTTGTATAAGAACTTGTAGAGAATAAAGGATTGATTCAGCTTTACTGACTGTATTTTACAAACTGGAAACCACTAGCAAATAGTGTGTTTCTGAAGTATTTTTTATTTTAAAGTCATAAAAAGTTTTACAAAGTTATTGTTAAGTACAGTAATGGTGAATATTGCCATGTTGTTTCAAGAATTTGTGGTTTCAAGGTGTCTAAACTGAACTGAATTCAGACAAAACAGCTTTTATGAAAACTTTCAGTGAAATAATATTTCAAAAAAGATTATATCGCATAAATCAGGGTGAGTTTAAACCCAAATAATCCTGTTTGGATAATTTATTTATGACAATTTATTGCTCTAAAATTAAATTACTATTTAGAGTTGATCAATTTCTTGTTAAAAAACCCACTAACTCACTATTGTTTACGACAGATTCTTCTAAACCTGAAATCTAAAAACCTCACTAGTTAACAGAAGATCATCTGTTTCCAGTCAGACTGGTTTGTTTTTGGCTCAAGATGAAACACAGAGATTGAGGCGAATTAGGACCTGTTACCAGCCTGATAATCAAGTGTGTATTTGCAGCAGGATGAGGTTATTTATCTTTGATGAGACAAACTACGGTTTACTCTCCCTGCCTGTGTGTTTGACTGTGATGGTACCTGCAGGAAGTCCACATCATTCTTGTTCTTGGAGAGCTTCTCCATCTGGGCCTGGGTCTTCTTCAGCTCCGAGCACCTCTGCTCCAGGTGAACCCGGATGCCCTCGGCCTGCCTCAGCGCCTGCTTCTCCTCGCCCTCCAGGATCTCTGTCACCTCCCTCTTCGCCCTCTCCACCACCGTCTGCAGCTCCTCGAACTGGGCCTCGATCACCGCTCGGACCTCTGTCACCGAATGCTGTGAAAACAACACTCCTGTAAGTTTTTATTTGGGACCAACTGAATAAAAAGAGCATGGAGATCACACTGGTGTTTCATCATAGATTTCTGGATTGTAAACAGAGTGTTTATAGAAATGGACAAAGCGACCAGGGGTCAAAAAATGAAGCCAATGTGGATGTGCAAAAAAGTGTAATACCACCGATGGCCACTAGATGCTGTCTCCAAAAAAACTCCAACTCACTTCAGTTAAAAAATGATCATTTTCAATCATATATTCAGTCAATACATTTTTTCCACAAGTCATTCTGATGTCATTAGATAAAGTCAGCTCTTCTTCTCACTGACCTGGTGGTTTATCTGAAAATCATTTCATCATGAAGTAGATATTAGGCTTCAAAAAGAGGAAGATTCAGGGGGTGTGTTCCAATCATTTCCAGGTGGTTTGGAGGCTCATTCACCATTAAACTCCAGTCTCATACACATTGGACAGTGTCCTCGGGTACAAGGGTCAGACCCACCCCCTCACTCCTCCCTTCATATCCAAATATGGTCACTTCTGGCTCCAAACAACCAACATGGCCACATTCAAATGTCAAACTCCTGGCTTCAACATGTGGCTATTAGTTTCATATCATTGATTATTTTAAAGGCTCTAACAGTGTAGGGAATCCAGTGGGGCTGGGATTATATAACCTGAATTGTTGCCTCATTAAAAAACATGGATCACCTCCCATGCCTCAGGGAAACCCGTTTGGTTTGGGTGTCTCCGAAACCTCCAGGGATTTACAGGCCGGTGGGTTTTACAGCCAGAAATAGCAGCATTGTGAAATCCGTGTCACACACTGAGTCATTACTCGTTTGTTGTGTTTACCTCGATAGAAACTGTGTTGAGCTGAAGTTTGTTGATGGCGTTCTCAGCCGCCGTCACCGTCTTCACCATCTCGGTCTGCTTATCCCTCAGTTCGCCCTAGAAACAAGAAAACAACAGACCTCAGAGAGTCTCCTCGTGGAAAAACCACAATCCTGGACATCATGGTGGAAATATGTAGGATCCTAACTGGCACACTGTATATAATCCAAGCTTTGGCAGATGTAAACATTCAGGAAAACTCTGTTCTTTCATGGCTTCCTTCAGTTTGTTAAAGGTCACACATCTAAACCCTCAGATTTGCGAGGCTGGTTTTCATTTTGTCACGTCAGGTCTAAATTCCTCAGGCAGGTTCAGACGTCTCCGGAGCCGAAGTTCATACTCTGATTAATTTTCCAGAAAGATTAAACCCTGAGGGGAGACCACAAACAATTCCTCTTCTTCATTAGAAATGAATAAACATAAAAGTTGTAAAATTACTTTGACAGCTGAGAGGCGCACTAATAATCTACTTTGAGGAATCTTTGTTTCCTGACTCCTCTTTGTATCACTAGCAGAAATATTCAGAGAAAATCACAAGTGAGTCAGTTATGTTAGTTATGTCTGTGATCCAGCTGAAGGTAATACAGAAACTGTAATTAACTGAAACAGATTTAAACCCACGTTTTCATTTGTTCCGATGCTTTTTTGTTGTTAATATTATTTATTATTTCTGTATTTTTTATTCTATTTTATTGTGTACATTAATTTAAATATTAATTGTCCCTTTTTGTGGACAATAAAAAACAATATTTTAAAATACATACAAAACATTTCTCTCATAGAAAAGTATATTTATATAAGAATCCATATAAACTACGTTTCTTTGCTGATGATATGATGTTATACTTTACCAATCTGTACATACTTGCTTATCATGTTGAAGAGATACATAACATTTCTTTTCCTACTTTATTGTACAAATACTTAAAAAGTTAAATCATCTATTTACTTAACAGGGATAATTAATCTAATGTCACAGCTTTGAAAGTCAAATGGAAAACCAGTTAATATTTGTTGGTTTTTACATAATAAGATCCTTTGCTGCCCATAGATCACCACCCCTCAAATTGTCTTTGATTTGTAATTCAATAAAGACAATTTGAGGGTTTTTTTGTCTGTTTTTTACTACAACATGTAACTTATTCCTAATCAGGAACAGAGCTCAGTGTTGACAAGTGACATAAATAACGTCACCAGAAATATCTCAGATCTCAGAGACAAACAGGTCGAGTGAATCCATTGTCTGGCACCATGACAGAAATCTATTACACATCATAAAGTAACAGATGTTTGACGGAAATTGACTTTCATGGTTTATGTTAGCTCGAGATAAATTTCCACCATTGTCAAGGACCCCTCCTTTAATTTGGAAGAAATAATGTTAAAATGATGCCTGTTTTCCTTGTGTTGTACAAAAACAGCTGAATAGAAAACAAGAGTTTAGAAACAGGTTAAACATCCTTTTGGAAATGTTTCAGTCTAAATATTTGCTCATTGTGAAGGTTCCCTGAGTGAGTCTCTTTCTTCTGTGACCTGAATTCAACAGTTTGTGTTTAGTTCTATATTTAACAGACAGTAGAATGAAACTAAACAAAGGAGAGCTATGTAACAAAGTTCCTACTGAATCTGAGGAAGTTTTTAATCTATTGTTTTCTCTGTTTTTCTTACAGTTTTTTTCTGTCCTGAGGAAATAATTGTCCTGGAAAGAGTGAGAGTGAACTCCCAGTTTAGAGTCATCATTTCCCCTGATGCTCAGGCCCGGATTTAAAGCTGGAGGATCACGGCCAAGTGGACGAGCTGTTGTGGTATTTTCACCTGCGATTCTCCCACAGATGTTTGCTTTGCAGCTCAAACGAAGCTGCTTGAGGTTTTGCAACGAGGCGCTCTGCAAATAACAGGAGTTACAGCTAAAAGCTGCAGATCCTGCAGGAATCTGGACGGGCATGCTCGCAGCTGAAAGGTCGACAAGTGTCAGAAAGTTTCCATAAAGATTTGACGACCTTCAGAGCGGACCCTCTGTCACAGATACTCTGTTGATTGGATTAAATGTTCAGGACGTGATGTCCGGGTGTCACCTCGTCAGTGTGTGAAATGCAGCAGGTCTAAGGAAGATTTAAAAGGATTACATCTACAAAGTAACTGCACTCCTGTTGACGGCTTTTGTTCCTTTGATGCTGAAATGTTCTATTTATTCAAGACCTGCGAGACCTTTGTCACAGTTTCAAAAATAAATAAAAGAAAACAGCAAAGCAGGATGTGAGATAACAAAAACCACACGGGAGGCATTCACAGGCTCATGGAGTCGACAGTAAGAGTTATTTTCATTTTTAGTTCTCTTTTTTGACAGATAAATTATTTAAAAAAAATGTTAAATGGCACTTTGTAGCTTTGTATATCTGACTGGTCTAAGTTTTGATGATATAAAAAAAATACAGAAAAACAGCAGAAACTCACATATAGATATTTACCTGAGGTCATGAAACCTTGAGAAAACTAGTTTCTAGTAAATTTCTGAACATTTCCAGGTCTAGAAAAAGTCTTAGGGAGTTGGGACTGAAACAATGAATGGATTAATTTGTGAATCAGTGACTGAATATGTTTAACTGTGTGAAAGAGAACTAAAAACATGTCTTCCTCAAAAGTTAAAATGCTGCCTTGTTCTGTCTGAATGATGCTCCAGAAAACCTACATACACCCAAGTTAGGGTGATTTAAAAGACAGAAAAGCAACAGAATCTTATGTATATGTATATATATATATATATATATATATATATATATATACACATATATATATATATATATATTTTTTTTTTTTTATATATATATATATTTTTT
>OOFC01042989.1:0-26624 GCA_900323345.1 Pseudochromis fuscus
GGGGCGTATATTGTGATGCACTAACGTTTGATTTACCGCTACGGTAAATCAAACGTTAGTGCATCACAATATACGCCCCCTGACTACGGCAGCCATAATTAACCAATATTGATCCATATATAAGGTGCATCGGATTATAAGGCGCACTGTCGGTTTTAGAGAAAACTGAAGGCTTTTAGGTGGAGCTTATAGTGCGGAAAATACGGTACATGAAGAAGTGGTCTCAGATGACATTATTGAACGTCTTGATTTTCTTGGAAGATCTTGAAGCTGGTCCAGAAGGACAGTGCGACAGGATAATGCTCATGGACACATTTCATGAAGCTAATGAATCCAAGTTGTAGATGTATTTGGAGGCTAAGCTTCTTCTACAAAAAGGAGAAAGACGTCAGCAGCAAGGTTCACATCTACAAAATGACATTACAACGATACTTGTGTCACTTTAATGTTGACACTTGTTTGATTTGTGGTGGAGAGGAGGCATGGGTGTCTCAGCTGATATTGGTTCTTGAGTACAGACATCTTGATAAAGTCTGAGATGATCTGTGCTACAATTGGCATTTATGTAACGTTAAATAATGAATTCTTCACCTGTTCCTGTGTTACCTTCAGACAGGGCCAGGCGAAGCTAACACGGCTGTTAATGGAAAATGAGCAACCCTGTACGGCTATAGTCTTATATTTAATGTGCAGGTGTTGATCTTCAGACTAGCAGAACCCAAACAAATGATCATCCAAAATGCTTTCAACTGTGAAACCCTGTGTGAGCTCCAGCCTATCAGCGGCGCTGCCTTTGATGAACACCATCACAACGGTAACAAGTCAATCCACAGCCCCAGAGGCGACCTCATGCCAAGTTGAAAATGTGGACCCGAGGCGAGTCCTCTAATGTTATCACAGTTAACGCCAGTCATGATGAGTGGAGCTCTGTGACGGGCTGCCATGTGTTGACTGCAGGAAGCTGATAGAAGAGACAAGAAGTGGGAGTAGACTGAGTGAACAGGACGACATCGGAGGAACAGCTGGACTTCCTGTCATAATTACGTCAATGAACAAAAGTCCTGCTGATCGCTGCTGTCGCTGCCTGAGGGATGCTGTTCTTTTTACTGATGATATTATTGTGTGGACACAGCTCAGGCTGGATGTATGTATTGTGGATATACTCTATGAATACTGCAACAGTGCTTTATCAAACAGACCTATCAGCACTACAACGTATGCAGATTTTGAAAACACAACCACAGGAACAAGTTCCCAGCAGATTTCTGGGGCAACTAAAAAATGACGTGGTGGCTGTGGTGGGTCGTCTACAAATCGTGAGGTTCTCAGTTTGATCCCGGCTCCTCCTGTCCATTGGTCAAAGTGTCTTTCAGCAAGACTCTGATCCCTAAGTTGCTCCTGATGTTAGCTTGCATGGCACCCCTGTTTCCATTGGTGTGTGAGTGTGAATACATGAATGAAAAGCAAAGAACTTGTAAAGTTTTGTAGACCTAAGCTTAGGTAAAAAGGTTCAATACAAGTCCAGATTTAACATTCACCAGGACACAGTGAAACACATTAGTTATTGTAATAGTTTGTGAATCATGAAGTCTATACACCACACTAAATACAGTGTAGTTTGACATACAGCAGTAATATTATGCTGACAATAATGGTACAGTAACTTGGGTTGCACATCACCCTGATACACTCACTACTGACACAAGCTTTTCACATGTCCTGCAAAACCTGGGATTTTTTCAGACACATCCCCAGAAACAAGTAAAATGTCCTGGAAAATAATTTCTGACATTGTCGTCTTTTTGCTGAGTGCAAACTGTGATATCTCCAGAAAAGCTGTTTGCTGGAACGATGTTCGAGCGGCAGGGTGACGGATTACAGGCTGCTTGTGATGTGAACGGTGTGTGTGTGCTCTGCTGAGTTTAATAAATGTGAGCTGTGTGAGAGCATGTGCATCATTTTCAAAATTTCAGAAAAATGTTGTCTTTAGAAAATATTTTGTGACATAAGCTTTTAATCCTTTTTATGTGGACAAAATGGATTGAGACAGATTCTTTATTTTTTGGATTCACATAATGTTGTTAAAGGATGACGATATATCTCAGTTAAAGTCTTAACCAACTCTTCAAACCCACATTCAGATTATAATCACACTCTATTTATTTCTAACTAGAAAGCACAATCTGCACCGAGGCATAATCCAGCTGTACTGATGCTACTGACTGAACAATATCGCCCTCTGTTGGTGAAATAGCAAAACTATGTTCTCAAATAACTTCTCAGATAGGGACAGTAACCTATCCTCTGATCTTGCTCAAAATGTAATCATGTTTCTCGGGTATTACTTAATATGTCCAGGAATACTATTAGACAGCAGTTGAGTAATTTTCTGTCATGTTGCTCACAGATAACAAATAATAATAATAATAATAATAATAATAATAATAATAATAATAATAATAATAATGGTTTGGATTTATATTTTCTCTGGAAGTCCAGACTCAAAGCGCTCGCACAGAGACCATTATTCATTCACACCCATTCATACTGGTGGCGGTAAGCTAAGCTAAGCTAGCCACAGCTGCCCTGGGGCAGACTGACAGCTAATTTGTGCCTACGGCCCCTCCGACTGCCACCAACCCATTCATCCAACATTCATGCAGGTCAAGGTGGGTAAAGTGTCTTGCCAAAGGACACACCGACAATGACTGAACAACCAGTTCATCAAACAACCGGTGGAGTCTTCATTCAGACAATAGTGAAACTAGGCCTGTTTTAAAAACTCAACATCTGCACACGTCAAATTTGGACATAGTTAAAAACATTAACAGTTAAAAGACAGTTTCAGGTTTGTGAAAAGGGTCATTTCACTGCTTTTCTCCCATCCAGATCCCAGAAGCTTAATATCTCTTTAATGAAAAATCATTTTCAGATGAACCCGATCACTGAGAAGAAGAGTTGACTTTAGATAATGACATCAGAATGACTATTTCAAGACTGAAAATGGCCATTTTTGAGTTGAAGTCAATTGGAGCCAGAGTGTTTTGGAGCCAACATCTAGTGGCCTTCAATAATTATTGCACTTTTTTTGCACTTTTGCATTGGCCTCATTTTCGAGCCCCGGTTGCTGCGTCCTTTTCTACACACAGTCTATGGTTTAGAGTAGCTGTGAATTGGACTCTATAGTTTCAAATGATACTCTACAAGGACTGGATTGCAAGGCGATGACATCATCTGTGCATCAAATGGAGATGGCTGGCACGAAGACAGTTTTGATGAGAATATGCTCTGTTCAGCCACACTGCAGCCATCTGAGTGACAGCTTTATTCTCTTTGAAATGGACTGATACACTGGGGTTTCCTGTAAACTGCAGTACACAGTGAAGGTCTGTTCATGAACGCTTCATAAGAATAAAGTCCTGTGTTTAATGATGAACAATCAGGACAAAGGCAAAGTGAAGATATGGAAACGAAGCCATGAGAATTAAAACGCTTTCATATATTTCTGGTAACCTTCATTCTTGTTTAATTTATTTTTATTGACATGGTGCAAACCACGTCCAAATCAAAGAAATTCCCTCGTTAGTAGTTACATCAATGAGTTTGTTTAGCAGTGGACCCAATACAAACCAGGGAGATAGTCAGTGATATCAGGACAGTGGCTGAAAAGAATATAAAGCATGTATATATATTTATGTGTTTGTTTGTATGTTGAAGAAAGTCTTCTCCTTATTTTCTCTTTGTTAGATGTTACACTGAACTCAAGTGGCAATTTTTCCAGCAGCTGGAGAACCAAAACAAATGCTGTAAAATAACTGAAAATAACCACCTGTCCATCATCCATACTGACTTTATCCAGTACAGGCTTGTACAGCCAGCATTGTCCAAATACTGGGTACACCCTGGACAGATCTCCAGTCCCTCACTGGGCTCATACATGAAGATAAAAAACCTTTCACACCTACATCTAATTTAAAATGATCTCTTTTAATTCTTCCCAGTTAAAACCCACACAGGTCGTGGCAACTGTTTGTTGGGAGTACTCTTTTGCAAAAATCACATTAGTTTCGAGTATGTCCACCATGTTTGTGCTGGACCATGTTCTCTCAGTCTTGCTGTGTCACTGATGTAGCATGTGTTTGTAAAAATCCCCCTTTTTATATCCCCATCCCTGATACCCATGGTGCCAGAAATAGGCAGAAGAAGTGATCTGAAACAGGCCATGAACAAAAAAAACCCTAAGTTACTCCCAGTGGTGACTAGCATTGTAGCATCTGTAGCCATAAGCTAAGGTGAAAAGCAGTTATACAAATGTACTCCATTTACACTGTCCTGCTGTCCATTCACAAGGACACCAGATATGTCTTCATGCACAGCTGAAAATAGTCCATTTCCTTCAGTTTGACTGACACTTGTTAAAACACAAACAGGTACTGAGTTCCAGATAGAGATTTGTTAAAAATAGCAGTATGGACTAACAGCAGCGTATTTCATGAAGTGAAACATCTTGCTGGTGCTGTTGAAAACCTCTGATCATCCAGGTTTACCTACTGTACCAATACAAACAACCAGTGCACTGGAATCCTCAAAAATATCACATGAACTGTAATAACTCCTCCGCTTCTCCACGCCGTGTTTACTCACCATAAAACTTCTTCCTGACTTTATCTTCTCACATAAGCACAGGCTGTCAGGCAAATGACAAGTTACTGCTACTAAAACCTGTTTTATATGCTCCATAATAACTTAAAGAAGAGGCTGTCAGAGGGCTGGAAATAGTCTGGCTTTAGTAAACATGACACAGAATTAATACCTGCTGGTAAATATAGAAAATATACATCATTAGGAGGGGTGTGGTACAATAGTGGTTCTGTGTGAGCACTGATCACTCTGTGTCTTTGTTTCCTGCAAAGTGATATAAAGAGTTAAGTTAAGATGTTTGTATTTTCAGGTGTGATCCCAAAAATCAGGCAGTGGATTGTTTCAATAAATCTAAACCTGAATAGTTGGATTCCTGACTTTGAGGTGTTCAAGAATAATCAAAAATCAGCTTTTTATTAATTATTCAAAGCTCGTCTGCAGTTTAATACGCAGGCAAATCTGCATTTTATACAGAAAATAAATGCTAGTAATGAGAGATGTGACTAAAGTAAAATGTAAAATGGCCTAAAAGTCACATTTATACACAGGACATAGTTAAAAACTGCACAAAAATATAAATGTAGTTCAAGTCAGGACTATCCTGCACTGTTTATGTACTGTGGTTATTAACATTATGATTTGGATTTTAATCAGACCCACATTTTGAAGCAGTATTTGTTTGTTTGTTTGTTTGTTTCCATTGAGCTGTCACATGATTGACACAGTTTGCCACGATCATCACGCGATTTTTTTTGAGTCATAACTCAAACACGCGAACCATAAACACACTATTAAAATGACCTCCTCACAGCGGTGGCGGGATCTCCTGTCTCCATCCACAGAGAATCATTCAACATTTTCTCACACAACACAAATAAAAGTCTTTTGAAATTAGGATCTTGGCTCAATACGACCAGAATGAGACATTCACTTGAGCGATTTTTGGATGTGAGGATAGTTTAGTGAGTTTCAGCGCTGAATGTGTCGAGTGTAGGCAGAAGCTGAAGTAAGGGACCGTCCCAAAACTACACCCGAGGCTCCGTGATGTGCATGAGGGGTGAAGGGTTGGGAAGTATCAGGACATGCAGTGTGTTGTACATGAGTACATCTGTTGTAACTGGACCATGGATGAAATATGGTCTGATGAACCATGTTTTCTTATACATGGCTGTGTGCGTCGTTGACGGTGAGAAGAGACAGCAGCATGATGCACTGTGGGAAGAAGGTGAGCCGGTGGAGGCAGTGTGGTGCTCTGGGAATCCTTGTATCCTTCATTCATGGATGTTACATTGTAGCTTTGTAGCACCTACCTAAACATTGCTGCAGACCAGATACAGCCTTTCATGGAGAGACTGTTCCTTGATGTCAGAGTCCTCTTTCAGCAGGATGATGCTCCCTGCCACTCTGCAGACATGCAGCAGGAATAGTTTTAGGAAATCCCCCAGATCTTAATCTGATCCAGCATCTATGGGATGTGCTGAAGAAACAGGTCCAATTCTTGGAGGTCTCACTTTGCACCTTCAGTGAGTGTTAAAGGATCTGCAGCTAGAGGTCTGTGGAGTCCAGGCCTCAATGGATCAGGGTTGTTTGCCAGCACAATATTAGTCATTGGGTTTTAATGTTGTGGCTGATTGGTGTATGTTCTGATGATGAAGACACACAGACACACAGAGACACGTGAACTCACATAACAATTCATTGAGTAATTTAAAGATCACAGCAGGGAATGTGTATCATATGCTACAGAGTAAAGTAAGTGCAGGTCAGATCATTACCCTGTGTTTATACAGACACACTCATGCATGATTTCGTGTTCATTAATTTTTCTGCTTCAATGCATCACATCCAGAAAGGACAGAGTGTTTACTCTCAGACAAAGAGAAATGAAAGTGGAATCAAAGGGCAGGTACTGTTTGAACAAACAGTCACAGCACAGAGGCCATAGATACTGTTTACAGTAGGAAATACATCACACACACTCAGTAAGTAACACGGAGTCTCCTCTTCAGCTCCTTCCAGTCGGCCGAGAGAGGAGACAGACATGGTTGGAAGCTGGACAAATATAATCTGATATATAAATAGCCTAACCAGGACACACACACACACACACACACACACACATGCACACTCACACCAACACGCACACACACAGGCCAGGGAACAAACATCACTTTCACTGTCTACCTTAACTCAGTGAGACAGCCGTCGATGCAGCTGATGTATTTACCTGTGTGTGTGTGTGTGTGTGTGTGTGTGTGTGTGCAGAGGGGGATTTAGGGAGACAAACAAAAAATTAGTCCGGAATACCCACAAAGTGAGAGGATCGGGGAGCGTGAGGGGATTAATGAGGGAGAGCCAGGCTTTGATAATGCTGACGTTTTTGAGCCGGCGCGTGCTCTCTGAAAGCCCCTTTGTTTAGCCCTTATTGCCAGTCGCCATCTGTTATGATCCAGTTGCCAGATTGCCCTGAACAACATCATAAATCCCCCCCCTCATTTCCTCCCTCCTCCTCCTCCTCCTCCTCCCCCTGTTTCAGCTTTTGATCTGTAAAAGTAAAATGCAGCTATTCCTGACTCTGCTCACCACAGACCAGAGCTGATGTGTGTTATGACAGATCCTGTATAACCCAACGGCTTCTCGTGTTGGCCACTTCCCTCTCCTCAGAGGAGGTAATGACCTGTCCTTGCCTCAGTGCCTCTCCAAAATAGACACATGGAGATGAGGATGTCTCGGCCGCACTGAGGCCTGAGCGACACGTTACAGTCTCCTATGCTGCTTTGACGCCATGTTGCAGGTTAACCTCCCTGCAGCGAAACCCTGAGACACCTCCACTCACGCAGCGTGCTCTGTGATCCCTGAATATTTATATCTGAACTGTGCAAAGGTTATTTTTCTCTTTAACATTCATATGGTGTTTCTCTCTCTCACCTCTTTGTCCATTCACCTCTCACCTGTCCCCGCCTCTCCATCCGTCCGTCCCTCTCACCTCCACGCCGACGCCTCGTCTTCGTCCCTGTCGGCCAGGCCGGGCCAGTCTGCACGGCAAATCCTCCCTGCGGATAGAGAATGTGCGCTCAGACGACCAGGGCTGGTACGAGTGTAAGGTGCTGATGCTGGAGCAACAGTATGACACCTTCCACAACGGCAGCTGGGTGCATCTAACCGTCAACGGTAAGAAGCCTCGGGCATGATTCAGGTTGTTCAGTTTAATGATCAGTCACTTAGTAGACACTGGTTCACACTGACACACAACTAATGACTGATATGTTACTGGCATGTTTAGTTTTTGTGAAATCTTACAATATCAAAGTCTTTGAAGTGATGGAATCATTATGGGCATCGTAGGCTTTGTTATTTCTGAACAGATGTGAGGCTGATTGTAATTGTGATGTGTTGTTGGTGTTAGTTGTACTACAATGTTGTTGTTGTTGTTTGTAGGATTGTGCAAAATTTTTAAGTATTACTGAATACTGGGCAAAGGCCCCAGGGATGTAGAGCCAAAAATAAAAAATGCAAAATGAACACAAATAGATGCAAATGACTGTAAAGAGACAAAGGGGAAAAGGAACAAAAGCTACACTGTAAGAAAAACACACACCGAAAACACACTCAGGTAATCAACTGCTAGAAAACACTTCAATTTTCTATCATCATTTCCATAAAATGAAGTATATTTACATCTTTTACTGAAAGAAGTGTCAGTTAACAAACAAATCTACATCAAATTACAGAAATAATGCTTCATTTTCCACTTATCTTTTACTAATTTAATCAAATTTTAAAAATGTGTTGACAGTATTAAACTTTGGTTTCATCTAATCAATCAAACATCAATATTTTTTAAAGTTATGATGAATGTATAAATGTAATTTAACTATTTATGTGAGAAAAACCTCCACTTTCCACTTTATGGTTATAAGTTGTTGTTTTTTTTTCAAGTCAAATCTACATTCACTATTGAAGATTTTTTTTTTGTAGTGTCTTTAATGTATTCTGTGTTTAAGAAATACAGGAAAATAGACTGAAAACATTCACAGATTTACAGTGTAATTTAGCAGACAAGCAGCTAATGTTAAGAGTGTTACTGACATGTTATAAGCTAAAGATTTCTGTAAAGACACACACACACACACACACACACACACACACATCAGCTGCTGCCAATCCAAATTGATTGATTTAGCAACATAAAGACACAATGTTGGTTTAATTGGTCTCTGCAAACACTTGTATGACTTAAGTTCAGCTCCTCATAGGTAGAACATGAAGCTATATATTTTTGGGAGTGTTCTGCAGTCACCTCAAGCTCAAAAGTTTAGTCCAAAGCATTCCTGCCACTGGTTTTTGCTCTGTGTGGTGTCTGACAGGCTACATTGAGGCGGTGCTGTAACTAAAAGACAAACAAAACTGTCAGAACACTGAAAGAAATGTCACTGACAGTGTTCTCACAAAGTGTAAAAGTATGTAGCCCACGCAGTGAATATACCTGCTCACACAAACTCACAATATCTTCACTCGGCAGCTCGAGCATTCATCAAGTCACTTAATCAGACAGAATATGATGAGGCCAGTTGCTGTGGTAACAGACACACCAGATACGGTCCTGCTCCCCCCCTTTGTAGTCACGGCACATTAGCTCAGTTTCATCAGTGTTGCTCTCCTTTCCCTCTCCCAGAAGTGTTTCGGGGCCTCGGGCCTCCTCCTCTGCCTCGTCTCTCTTCCTGTCTCTGACTCCTTCACTGCCCTTTAGTGTCCTGTCATCACACCAGACATTAGTCACAGCACTTTGATCAGATGTAGTCAGTTGGTGGTGTTGACACTAGAAGTCCACTATGGTCAGTTTTTGTTAATTATCTAACAATATTCTAGAAATTCTTCATGTATGACACTACATGTATAACACATCAACAAACTGCAGGTTTGTATTATCCTTCCAGTGTTGAAACATGACCCTGCTGCAAGGCTTCACAGTGTAGATACATCACCATGTCCTCCAGCTTTTTGTTGAATAGGAGATGTGTTCAAGTGGTCAGATAGTTTTGGAATTAAATACATCCTCTATTGAGTATGTGGCAGGATTTCTAGCATTTCAGTTTTTCTCTAAGAAGAAAAAGACAAAGCAGTGAAGGTGTAGCTTGTGTGGGTGGAGGTCAATATGAGAACAAACTTATACCAGCTGAACTAACAACAACCAGCTTGGTGCAAAAATAGTAGCCTATAAGATGGTATGTGTTGTGGAGCTGCTCAGTGTAGCCTGGTAGGTAGAAACACAGGGAGACGAAGAGTCAGCTCATGCATGTTAGGTTTAACAACAACATCACATTTTTATTGTATCTGTATCGTTTCTTTTTTTATTTTTTTTTTAGGGCCTGATCCTCAGGGGCAGTGGCCCTATTGTATCTGTACTTCTCAAGGTTTCTTATTTTAGACAGTAACCTTAAGAATTGCATTAAAAAAAGTAGACAAAATTAATTTGATGGATGTATCTGTACTGTTTTTAGGGCCCGATCCCCAGAGGCAAGGGCCCTATTGTATCTGTACTGTTTCTTTCTTTCTTATTATTATGTCTTTTTAATGCTTAATTTGATCCCCTAAACATACTCAAAAACTCACCAAATTTGGCATGCACACCAGGTCCGGTGAAAAAAATTGATAAAATGGAAAACCAAACCCCTCACTGCAAAAATGGGCTCTGTAGCGCCACCTAGGCACAGAAAAGCGCCCTCTGTAATCCACCGAAATGTCACAGAGACACGGGACAAAAGCTGAATTGTAGTACTCATCCAGACCTACAAATCACGTGCTGATACCCCTAGGCTAAAATCAACAGGAACTTGGCAATTTTAGTTTGAAAATGCAATTTATTCACTTTGAAGGAAATATGTCTCCTCCCAGGGCGTATATGGGAGCAGCTTCAATGTCTAACTGATGACTGAGGACACAGTGCTGACCAAAATGACTTGGGCATTTTTTCATTACTTGAATCGTTTGGATTTTGTAAGCCCTGAAATTTGGAGTTGTCCTGTCTATTCTCCGATTACAGTCAATCGAAATGCATGGGGCCAAAACTCACAACATCTGTGCTTGGAAATACATAAGGAAGCGTTGTTTTTTGCTTTTACATACGTACACTCAACGGACGGCCGGGGTGCGAGGGCCCGTCCAACGCTGCTTGCAGCTTTAATTCAAAATTCTGATTTTATTTATTTATGTATGTTTTAAATACCACAAAGAACTGAGATGCATTTTGTTTGTATGTGAATCCAGTGTTTAGGACATTGCCTTTCAACAAGCATGTGGCAGTGTAAAGGTATAAAAACTAGCATTTTAAAGTGAGGAGCTATTGTTGTTGGAGGTCAAAAATCATTTATTTAAAAGATGAAACTTTCAAATGATGGATAACTTTTAAAAGTGGCACTGAGAAAGCATTTCAAGAGTGTCCGACTTCTGTACCGTGACATATTTCCACCAACAACACAGGTGGTACAAAACCAGCAATTTGGAGAAATTTGATTGGACCATTGAACCACAATGAAATACCTTAGCTAGCTAGTTAAGGTTACTCGATAACATTAGTACCTTGTGGTGTAGCATTTCTCCAAAAGTAGTGTTTACATTTGTTTTTGTTTAACACCATTAAGTCTGTGAACAATGTGAACAGAGATATGAAAAGGGTTAGGAAAATATTTTTCATATCAGATCATGAATCATGATGAATGTGATCCAGAGTCAGCTAATATGATCGAAAATACAGTAACAGAATTATTACTTGGCCTGTGTTTGGGTAGTTGTTTTGAGCATTTCTAGATATTATTGCAGACCTTTAAAACAAGGTTTTCAATACTGCCAAAAATGAACTTTTCATTTTACTGTCAAACTGAAGTTGGTCGGGTTGCCCAAAAAGCTTGGCAGCCAACAGTGTGAATACAGGGTTAAGGCCAAAACACGACCCATCATGACCTAGACAAGACTGCTGAAGGTGCCCTGCTACAATGTTATCAGATGATACTTGAATTCCTCTGAAGTTTGAGGCACCATGGATCAGACTTGCGGTCACGGTTTGTCCCTCATCAGACCATTGTTGGTAGGTACTCCCCTGTGGACCAGGAGCACCTCACAAGCCTTATTGTTTTGGAGATGCTACAACTCAATCCTCTGGACAATTTTTCCCTCATTCAAAGTCACTCAGATCTTTACGCTTGCCGATTTCTCTCTGTTTTAAATGTGCAGCTGCTCCATAAAATTAAAACCACATTTGAAGTGTGTCTAAGGAGATCCAAGTTTACGTGGAAAGGAGGACGAAGCCACAAAATAGCAGCTGTCTCGGGTGTCATGGTGATGTCCTGATTCACTGACAGGGCTGTTTGCTGAGACTGATAGTGGGTTGCTTGGTGAAATAAAGGCGAGGACACTTCCTGGTGCTGTGATGTGAAGGCATACAGCAGTGAGGCGGAGGTGGTGGGGTCAGGGGACGAGGGCTCTGGGGAGGCCCTGCCACTTCACTGGTTTCTGATGTCATCCATGAGCAGCTCCACAGGACACAACTCATACCTCTGTTTGTCTGGAAGGAAGAGGCAGCTTAGGTCTGCAGTATGTATGGATGGAAACACAGACATCCAAGCCTGCAACGTAGGAGATAAATTAAAGTTCACTGTTCAGCTGGGACCTTTATTAATCATGCTTTTATAAATTACAAGTTTGTCCTCCAGCTTGCTTCGTCCATTGCTATACACAGTGTGCTTCTATGTGACTCCAGAGTGATGTCGGAGATAAAATTGCAATGCAGCCTTTCACCACATTAACCCTAAGGTTTCTTGAGTGGGTTCAGATTTTTTTTTTCCCAAAAGCTAGGACCACACTTAACAATTTTCAAGCCAGTGATGAATGGACTTTGGATGTGACAGCTGATCCTGCTCAGTTGGACCGGGTTGGTTCCAGCTGGTTTCACTCAGTGTTTACAGTCAGCAGATAAACTTGTTAAATCTGTGTTGTGCAAAGATTCAGACGTTGTTTTTTAAGCACCAGACACTGGAAGTTGTGCTCACAGAGATTCTTTTGAACATGTTTAATATTTGCAACTGAAGCCCACGATCACACCGCATTGTCATGGAAACGGTAAACAGACATAATATGAGGCAAAGTGAGAAAAAAGTTTGAAGTGTATAAGTACATAGGACGACAGAAATCAAACAAAGATAGTTTGACTATAGTAAGAACAGGACAGTCTGTATAATGTGACATCAAGAACATATCACAGCTGGACGGACACAGAAAGGAGCTTCACTTTATAAATATTTAGTAATATACAGGCATATAGCCCCAATATGTGTCATACGGATTAAAGAATAAACATCCTTTAGACTCAGAAATATACAGTATGTATTTTGATTATAGTTACAGTTCATATACTGTAAGAAAGTCTTCTATGTGAAAATCCCAGTGCTGATAACGTCAAAGACTACGATCTGCTCCAGTTGGTGGGAACAGTCGTCAGGTGTGTTGTGTTCCCAAAATCTGCTGACACCAAAAGGCTGGACGAACTTTTTCAGAGGGTCGTCTCGATCCCTAAGCTGGATAATCAGCATACAATCACAGAGACAGTGATGCTGTCCAACCTCCTCCAGGCCCCATCATGGACGTCTCCATCGACTACACCACTGTTTCTCAATTCCGGTCCTCGGGCCCCCCCATCCTGCACGTTTTAGATGTGTCCCTCTTCCAACACACCTGATTCAAATGACCAGGCTCGTTATCAGGTTTCTGCAGAGCTTGATGATGAGCTGGTCATTTGAATCAGGTGTGTTGGAAGAGGAACACATCTAAACCATGCAGGATAGGGGGCTCTGAGGACTGGAATTGAGAAACCCTGGTCTACACAGTATTCAGTTCAGCCAGAGGAGCACGTTCAGAGCCTCGTGAATGCACAGGAGCTCCTTCATTCATCTGTGACCATCCAGCTACATAGTTCCTCCTTCCTCCTTTTTGTAGTTTTAATTTCTTTCAATCTTCAACAACTGCAAGTTCCCCACTGGAATTATTAAAGCCTTTCCGATTGTAGAAATACAGATGAAATGATAGGGAGTCATTTCACATGCATTCAGGGAACCATTAGGAGAAATTAGCTGGTCATTGAAAGGTGAAAACTCTGAACCTGAATTGAAAGTTATTGCAGAACTACTTCATCCTGGCGTACTTCTTTAGATAACATTTTTCTTCCTGACTAATTGTACTCTGTACACTGAGGTGACCTTTCCTTCCCAGCTCTCTTCCCTATAGATAGTATTTTTAGGTAGCAAGGAATTGGGAAATTAAAAATTGATTTTTTTTGTCTTTCTCTTATTTCTCATTTAAGTAAAAACATTTGACAGTTTGATAAATACAGGCCAGATGCTGTGCGGTTGACTGAGCATGTAAATGCAAATCCTCTGACCATGAAACTAAGAAGATGAATGTTGAAACCTGAAGGGCTCCATTAGGTGTATAAGCCTGTGTGAAATAAAAAATGAACAATGCTGTGAGAGAGAAGTTTTTCTTGTTTGCTACAGAAACCTTTTTATCTATTGATGTTTGAGACACATTGAATATAGAGATAATCTATGGTTCAATATGGTGAATAATACAGTACTGGCAGGCGGTAGATATTATGTAATCACAATGAGCCAGTTAGTGCCATCCAACACTGATCACTCTAAAGTTGAACCCCCAGTGAAAAGTGTCCTCATCACCTGGGAATCCATATCACGAGAGTGTTCGCTCAGCTGGCTGTTTGAAGTGCAGCTGTAATATTTTTAGGAGTCACTCTGACAGAATTGTGCAGGTTCAGGGCCCTGCTGCTGCTTGGTGCTGGATGAAGCTCCATCACTGCTTCTATTTATAGTAACCCCATTTGCAATCCACCTCTCCCCGTCATTGTCAAACATCAGTGGTCGTCAGTGATTACACGGAGCACTTAATCTGTCAGCCTTGTTGGCGTTGAAGATGTAAGTGCCGCATATAGATTTCTGATGAGATGCGTATAGATTGTGGTGGAGCTCGTGCTTTTCTTCTGACACCTCTGCGTCATTCCTGTGATCTGCTATCGCTTTCTAGTGTCTTCCAGACAGAGTGTGAGTGGTGGACGGGAGCAACAGCAAGACAGGATGTGTTTGTAACAGTGATGTAATTGTTATGTAAGGCTTTGCTTGAATGATTGTGAAATTTTAGGTCATCGTGAAAGGAATACCAGGTATTACTCATATATATCTGCTCCCTTTGCTAGTTTTTCCCTGTGATGCAGTGTAGAAAGCTGGCAGCTGGGTAGATGGATGGACAGTGGAGGGCAGCTGATGGACCATAGTCTGTATAAGAAATGGGCAAAGCTAACACAATAACATCCGATTTATGGACCTGCATTTTAAAGCCATTTGAATGTGACCATGTTGTTGTTTTGGGAGCAGAAGTGACCATATTTGGACATGAAGGAAGGATCAAGGTGGTGGGTCCTGATCCCTGAACCAAAGGACACTCCAATAAAGCCCAATATCTACTTAGTAATTTTCAGATGGACCACCACATCACTGAGAAGAAGAGTTGGCTTTAGCTAATGACATCACAAAGACTTTTGATGCCAGGATTGAAAGTTTTGAGTTTGTTGGAGCCAGCCTCTCGTGGCTGTCGAGGGATTGCACTCTTTTGCACTTTGGTTTCCCTTTTGAGACCCTGTGGCTGCATCTGTTTCCTATATACGGTCAGTGTTTTGGACAGATTCCCAGTCTTTGCCTTCTTGAATCTTGAGATCCTCTTTTTCTTCCCTCTAAGTTGATTTAGACTCCTGCTGCTTTGCTGCTCTCCCTCACAGTGCAGGCCCCAATCCAGAACGAGGTGATGCCAAAGAAGCAAAGGTTCATATCTCCCAGGGTTAGTTTGCCCCTGCTTCCCCAAAAATAGCTTCAGCACATCCTCCTGCCTGCTGTCCCTGTATTCTGCAGCAGGACTCTGCAGTGCCTGCATGATGCACAGCACACCAATCCTGCTCTCTTACCTTTTTTTGTTCCTCTCTTGTAGTGTCTCTCTCTCTCTCATTGTTTTCCCCCTCTTTACCTCCCCCTCTCTGGTTCTCTTTAGTTGTTCTTCGAGGTCCTTGAGGATAAAAACTTCACCGTTCTCTCCCTGTTGTGGTCTAAAAACAGATTTACACATGATCGCTGTTCAGTGATGTTTCCGAACCACCAAGACAAAATGCTGCATTAGTAATCCTCCCATGATCTGACCTCAAGTTTACACACTCGTGTTTCCTAACATTTTGGTTTAGTTCTGTGTTTGACTTATGCAGATTGTTATTCGGATGTAGGTGGTATTTTAGCAATATCGACTGTGGAAGAAGATGTAAAACAGACGCTCCGTGCACACTTTACTATCACTGCTTCTTATGGAGATCATGTATCGCTTTGTGCTTTACTGTTTTTACCTCGTCCTCACAGCTTGTTACGCAGGGACACCTTATAACGAGCAGTGTACATGGCCGTGGGGTCGTGAAATCACTGAAGCCAGGAGTTTGGCATTTGAATATGACTAAGCTGCCATTTGTTTTTTTTTGAGCTAGAATTAACCATATTTGGATGTAAAGGGAGGAGTGAGGAGGTGGGTCTGACCTTTGAACCCGAGGACACCGTCCAATGTGTATGAGACTGGAGTTCACTGGTGAATGAGCCTCCAAACCACCTCTAAATCATTTAAGACTAGAGCTGTCACTCAAACTAACCCCGCCCCTAGACCTTGTTGCTGTGTCCATTTCTATGTAGAGTCTACGCCTGCAGCATCAGACTTTAAAGAAATACATATTTGCTCTTTGAGAATGAGACATTGTTACATTTATGAAACGTGTTGCATTGTGGGTGTGATGCCACTGCAGCACCTCTGTGGATGACAGCGGATTGTACACAAACAGCTGACAGCAGGAAATAGTTGATAACAGGTTGAGTAATGAGTGCAGTCATTTTATGTGCAACAGTAAGAGTGCATTTGAAAGTGTTCCTGGGAGGTCCAAACAGGACTCACAGGTTTCGGGAGGGACTACAAGTTCAGATGGTGTCAGGGGGGTTGTTTGGAGTTAGAGGGGGGATTGTAGGGTCATGTCTTGTGCATGACTTTATCAAACTATGACTTCAAATCATTTTCACTGTCCACAGCCACCTCCCTTCACACTGTAACGATGCAGCAGTGGTACACACTTAGCACGTCCACTTTATTGCTCGGCACATATGCGCCACAGCTCACAATAGGTCGGTGGTGTTCTGACCCCACTGTGGTAATCACTGACCCCACTGTGGTAATCACTGACATGGTGGGTCTATGAATCACATCTCATTACCTGCAGGATGCAGTCAGAACAACTTACGCACACAGTATGATGATGATCATGGCAGGGCCCAGGTCTTTCACACAATAACTGTACAGTACAGCCGTAACGCACACTACTATTCACCAGGGAGGTGCTGGTTTGTATTCAGTTCAAGGTTTTAAAATGTAGAATAAAAATTTTCAGCCGAATGTAGAAAGTTAAGTACCTTTTACTGGGAGTCACAGTGTTCTTGAATGTACCACCAAGGAGTGTTATAAAAATAGTACCTGCTCACAGCTGCAGTTCACATGACGATAATGTAACTATGGCACGATGTAAAGGTGAGCAATTTTCTAGGCTCTGAAAAACAGGTTTTCACAGCAGAAAGACGTTTTCTTCTCAGGGGAAAGGAGGAAATTCAAAAACCGTTTGTGCTCTTTGGAAAATGGTCTCAAATAAAGGTAATTATATATATATATATTTAAAAAAAAACAAAAAAAAAAAAAACACCATTGAGAAGCAGAGACAGGCACAATTTAAAGTGAAGACCATGTCACCATAACACTAATCTGAGAAAATATCAATTGTCCTTTACTGTGTGGTAGTGTAGAGTACATGGGTGTGTTGGTGTATTTCACTGTATCCTGACTTCCACTTGTTGTTTAACAGCCTGGAGACATTCAAGGATTCAGACTTTTATATGAAACATGCTGTAATACTTGGTTTCCTCCACATCGACTGACCCTCCATCGACTGACTCTGCACATCAAATAATGATCAACATTCTTGTATCTGTTCAGTGAACTGCAGAAAATGATGAAGCTACCAGTGCATGAAGCGCTCAGAGACAGACTGGGACTTTAAAACAGCCAAATCTGCCCCACACAGCCATTACCTGCAGGCACGTCTCTCAGCACCTTTATCATACGTCTTTATTTTATATCATGCATGTAGGAGTGTACCTAAAATACTAAAGCATGTGAGTATTTTCCCTTTGGTGTCACTATTGTAACTGATTTTGTCGAAGCAGATTTTTTTTGTCTTTTTTGCTGAAAGTGGTGAAAAAAAAGCTGTGACTGTGACTTGGAGGCTTAAAATACTGTGAGGTGAAGCTGTTTGTTACTCCCTGCTCTCCTCCTGTCATCATCTGAGCTGCATCTCTCTAAAGCAAATGATTGAATACATCTGCTTGTATATACATATACAATCATTTACATGTTTGACTGCTCAGTGTACCTGCACTTCATACTCCATGCAGATTAACTGTCATATTTGCACAATTTTACCTATGAAATAAAAATGAATATTGTTTAAAAGATTATAAATTAGTGAATAAATTTTTACAGTTTTTATAAAAATGTTATAGTTATTTACAGTAACAGGTTTTGTAATGTGAATGTATAGTTTATTGTTTTGAGAGAAAAAAGAGATAACGAGAAATAAATAAATAGTAAATTACAAAAGTTAGAATTGAAGAAAACCTGAAAAAATCCAAAGTGTGAGACAGAAACTGCTGCAAAAGAAGCGTCTACAAAGTAACCCAATACTTAGCTATAATTATTAATGATGAAATACATGGCAGGTGAAATAGCATGTCTGTCAATTTAGAATAAACTCTACAATACAAGAAAATGTGAAATGATAAAAGGCTGTAATTAGTTCCTGAGTCCACTGTGAATACACAGCAAACTGATGCATTCATGTGCATAGTTCATGAAAGTTCATGTTCTCCGTTCGTACATCCTGTGTCACAAAGGCAGAGACGAGTTTATCTTTTTCTGCAGCTTCATAAAAAGAAGAACTTGTTCTGTTTCAAGGACAGAAGCTGTTTGAAGGAGGGAAGTTATGTGAGTCTGTATTTCCACTTCCTCCATTTCCACTCACACTTTTATGTTTCTGCAGCAATGATACATGTGTAGCAAAGCTTGACAAATTAATGTTTTAATATTTAATGGCTTATCCTTCTGAACAAAAAGCTGTTTTGCACCTCGCCTTTCAGGGTTTTTACACTTCCAACCAGTTTAGGAATCACACGTCGACATGGCAGCCATGCTGCATTTGGTAAAACCATTTTTCCAAATCCTCTTTAGCTCAGAGGCTGTGTAGATTATGAGGAGGGATGATCATACAAGACGACTGGCATGTCTTCCTTCCAAAACATGCTTAAGCTCTGTTTTCTAAGGGCCCCGCCCCCATTTAACCCGAGCCAGCTCCATCCTATCTGCACGCATATCATTGTCAACGGTTCAATACAGATTTTGTTTGGTCATAATTCCTGTTTTGATATTCTCAATCTAATCACCTTAGGACTGAGGCTGATCTGCTTACATGTGTAATCCTGTAGCCTCTCATTTGCTGACATGTCGTTCCATCTGCAGCCAGGAGCCGGGACCATAGTGCTAATTCCACGCCTCGCATTTGGCCACGCCACCCAGTGTGACACCAGGCAACTTCTAACACACACACACACACACACACACACTTCTGGGTTGGTGCATTAGTGTTTGCAGCTCAGTCTGAAGAAGTTTTACTACATGTGAATGTCAACACCTGGGATAACCCGACCTGCAGGACGACACTTTCAGCATATTTTCCACCTAAATTTTGGATGACACTTGAGGTGTGTGGCTGACTCCAGGCTTGACTGGTTGCACTGTAACTGTACAACCTCCAACAGATCACATGAGTCCATATTTCTTAAGTAAGACAATGGCTTGGCCAGATCCAAACTTTATCACCCTCAAATCTTACACACTGTTTGGTTCAAATTTGTCCTGCTCCAGTAAAAATCTCCAAAATGTAATTTTCTTTCAGCCTGAAATTTGGTGACTTTTCCCAAAATACACAAAAATGAAAATAGTTTAAACTTTTTCCACCAGTGTTTGTTAGTGATTCCCAACACAGTGAAACTGAGGATGTCATGACTGAGTATTTTTTATGGGACAGTGGCACAGACTGTAATACAATGGACACTCTCACTGCGCTCTGAAAAATAAATTAAACTTAAAATCAAAATAGAAACTTATTATGACCTAAACCAGACTGTGAAGGCATCAGCTATAAACAGTAGGTGACAGTGACAGACCAGAAGGCACTAATTCAATCATTTATCTGCTAAACATAGAGAAGACTGCTCCCTGCTCTGCTGGTTGTTCTCATTCATGTTATTTCATTCATCTCAAATCTTGTGCAGGTGTAAACTGGTGATACAGCACACAGAGCAGTACCTGCAGGTGGAGAAACATCTGGACGAGCGCTGCACAGTATTATACTGTGGACAGTAAACAATATTCATACAATATATAAAATGGAAACTCTGAAAGATGTTAACTTCAGTGGGTCATTGATGAAACCAAACAGCCAATCAAAGGTCACGGTCGCCATTCAAAGTGGCCAATCAGAGGAGCAGAGGTGTTAGTCGCTCAGGGAAACACGGCGGGCTCTCGTCACAGCAGCAGGTTGCAGATAGAGTCGATTGGCTGCACTTGTCACTCAGCAGCAGAGATGCTGCTCTGCTGTCTGTGCCTGTATCACGTTTACACGCCTGCACTTTGAGACTAATTATCACACTCCACCGGTCATCCTGCAGAGTAAAAAAAACAGAAAAGTAAAGTAAATGGATGGTAAAAGTTTGAAAGAAAGAAAAAGTCACTTGAAGACTGCTCCTTGAAAAAGTTGAGACAGTGCAACAGTGATGTAATCACCACATCCACAGAGCACTGTGAGAGGACAGGATGCATGAGGCTGCTGCAGCATCAACAGGGCTTTCATGAGGAGGCAGCACAGGCACTTTGACTTGGGCAAGTGGTACTGGTGAGACCCCAGCAGTGATACGTGACATGTACCTCTACACTACAGCACCCCTGTGACCAGCCTTCATGTGTTTTTATTACTGTATTACTGCATTCTTCTATATTTCCGGTTTACTAAAATGAATAAAGACCTGTGTCAAAAAGGTTAATCGCTTCTGTAAAATGATTAAATGTGTGCGACTGTGTGAGTTCTCCACATGAATTCATATGAAACAAAGTGTAATTACACTGAAACAATGTAGCTGCAGGATGGAGGCACAGTTAGCGAGCACACTGAAGGCTCAAAATTCATGAAAACTGATTTAATGGTCTAATGAAAGGATTCACTGTGTCATGGCTGATAGTGTTCAGAAACAAATCTCTGAGTTTTCTTTAACTTAATTTAACTGTAAACTAAAGTGTTGGTTCTGTAATTTAGTAGATTTGAAAAACAAAAACTATAAATGCTAATACAATGTATTTGATCAGTTTCCTCATAAATATATTTTTTCAAACAATAAAAAGCTGAAAATTGCACAAGACTTCAGATCAAATGAAAGCTACAACCTGTATTGTGAATATAAACCATTGTATATTTTGGAGTGGATGATTTTCTGTTATTCACAGGATTTGTTGGCACCAGAACTTTTTTTTTTTGTAGTTTTTCAGATCTGCTGAAGCTCAGGTCAGATTTGAGGGGAGTCATCTGTAAAGTGTTTTGTTCAGGTTGGTCTGTGCCGCTCTGCAGAGGACGGCACGAACTCTGTCAGGGTGACGTTTGGTTCTTGGTCTCCTCCCAGTATCACAGTTTGATCCGACTGTGAAGACTCCTGGTGGTTTTAAACTTCTTCCTTTTCATAGTTATTGTGGCTGCTTCACTCCTGGGAACACTGGGAACACTGGGAGCTTTACAGAGGCTTTAATACCTTGTTCCTCTGGCTTCACAGCTTGATATTTCTCCTGTTTGTTAGTTATTCTCAGTCTTTAATAATCTTAAGAACATGTTTTCACTTCATCATTAGGGGATTGCTGGATATTGATGAACAAATGTTATCAATTTAAAACTTAATCCACAACACAACACAGTGTGTAATGGTAAAAAGAGACACTTTCACGTCCACAGTGCAGCAGCAGCAGCAGGGTTAAAGTACCATTCATGTTTCTATATTCCTGGCATCCTCTTTCTATTCTAACAAACGCTCCACTGAGACTTTTCTTCATCGTTTATTTTCTGTACTGACACAAATCTAAAAATGTGGACCGAGACATGTTCATCCAACCAGACAGCAGGCAGAGCCAGGTAAAGGTTTACACACATGCATTATTAAGTGGTCTCCGGGGAACGTCTTTGATTGGCCGGTCTCCTGCTATTACGTCCACTCGGCTGGTCCCTCATAACAGGAGTAGGAAGACATGGTTGAAGAAGAGTTTATGCATAAATACATCAGAATGTGTGAGGAAATGTAAAAAATAAATCCCAACACAGTCTCATTTATTTACAGGGTAAATGATCAGGTTCATAAATCAGGTTTTAAAGGTTCCAGTAGGATGAATCCTCCACCTGTTTCACTGTGGATTTACAGTTTGCACATAACCCTGAAAAATCCCTGAGTGCTATGTTTTCTACATATTTTCCACTGTTTCAGCTTCAGCTGTGCCTCCTCTGCAATGATTTGATGGCACCCAACTGGATAATTAGTGCTACCAGATATTCATCTCTATTAACCAACTCTTTTTACTCACAGAACAGCCGTGCATAGAAACAGGCTTTATTTAGCCTTTTCTTTTCCAGATTGTGTGCAAAGTCAAAGTATGTGCCACATTTGGATGAAAACTTAACTACCAAAGATATTAATGTTCGTTCACAGGTTTTAAAATTTAAAAACTTCTTTTAAAAAACGCTAAAAAGCTGCAAATAAACCTTACATGATTAAATTCACCTGGGTGTCTCAGCTTATCTCTGCAAATAAAAACATGTTCCTGGAATCAAAGACAAAAATTCAAGGGCAGAAATTGTGGTTTCCCAGACTCTTTGTTATGTGATGTTAAACGCCACAACCTGTAAGATAACAACATGCATTTTATAGCAAAAATGTTCTTCAAATATTAGAATAAAAGTCTGTAATTCCACAGTGAGTTGCCTCCATTACCGTTTATAAACTGATGGCGTTCAGAAATCGTCTCTATGAGAAAGGATACATTCAGGAGACGAAACATAAAACATGACAACCTTCAAGGAGACAGTTTCCTCCCACATTATCCCCTGAGCTCTCAGACTCGCCCTCAGTCAGGTACTTATCATTACAATGCTGCTGTACATTACAGTATAAACCTTTTCTGAGCACATGTTGTTACATATGTCGCTGCAGCTGGATTTAGGCCCGAGGGCAGTTTAGTATTTTAAATGTGGACTTCTGCCTTCAGCTAGACTGTGTGTAGAAATGCACCCAGCAACCAGGTGTCAAATAATGAGGTCAATGCAAAAGTCCCAAAAAGTGCAATACCACTGATAGCCACTAGATGCTGTCTCCTAAAACAGTAATCTCCAACCACCGGGCCATGGGGCATTGTTACCGGACCGCACAGAAAGAATAAATAAAAATATAACTTATGTTGCATTGATTATCAGAGTCTGAAAGACCTTTTATTTTGAAAGGAACGACCAGATTCTATTCAACTTAACTTTTACCATTGCCTCTTGATACGTCAATACGCTTGTCTCGGTGTCGTGATAAAACGTATCACCTACCACGTATGACGTCAGATACGTTAGCCAAAAAATAAGCCTGCAAACTAGCGATAATATCTTTAGAGAGCTTCTTTGCAAAGGGTAAGAGGACAACTTTTTATGCCGGTCGTGTTGTATTATTTTTGCTGTATTTATCTGCCACACCTTGAAGGCCAGTTCGTGAAAATAATGCCGACATTAAACCGGTCCGTGATGCAAAACAGGTTGGGGACCGCTGCCCTAAAACATCCACTTGACTTCAATTCAAAAATATATTAGGCCGAAAACAGAGGACGATTTAGGGGTGTGGCTAGTTTGGTTTGTTGGACTGGCCTGGTCTCCACCCATGAACTCCAGTCTCATACACTTTAGACAGTGTCCTTGGGTTCAAGGGTCCGACCTGCCTCCTCACTCCTCCCTTCATATCCAAATATGTCACTATAATATAATATCACTTCCGGCTCCAAACAACTGTCTTCATAATGTTCACACACCAACCATTCTGTGTACAGTCTATGCCTACAGCTCATGTCATTCACAGAGTACAGTGGGTCCAGTAACACATAACAAGAAGCTACTGGACGAAGCCAGTGAAGCAGGTGGATGATTAGTGACTCTTCTTTAATGTGAAGTCAGTCGTTGTACAGGAAGCAACACACGACAGATCATTTCTTTTATATTTACAGCTGATCTGCTGTGTCATCATATTTCAAAGAGGGAATATATTAAAGTGGCTCAGTGAAGTTAATTGAGCAGAGGTCAGTGATGACTTCCTCATATGTGCATTGTTAATGTAATTATTAGATAAATGCAGGTCGTAGCTGCAGCTTGGACCAAAACTAAACGTCTGCAGAAAATAAAAGCTTTTTAAAAAAATATGTTTATTGTTAACAAGTCTTTTTTCTCCTCTCCTGTGACTCCTCAGCCCCCCCAACATTCACAGATACACCACCTCAGTACGTGGAGGCCAAGGAGGGGGGGAGCATCACTTTGACCTGCACGGCCTTCGGCAACCCCAAACCTTCGGTCAGCTGGCTGCGGGAAGGCAGCCTCATGGTCAGCAGTGCCAAGTATAAGGTACACACTCCCTGTCATCATGTCTCGTCTGTCGTCTGTGTGACTAACTTTGACCTGCATCAGCTTTAAGAAGCACTCTCCTCATTCATTGTAATTAGAGGCTAGCTCAACCTTTCCACCAAATATGTACATTAGCATGTTAGCAGTTGCCCATGTAGCAACATGTTTGTGTCCAACATTCACCCTTCTCGTAGCTCTGTTGTGTTTTTGCTGTGTCTGGAAACCTGAGCGTGTTCACACCAGCACGAGTATCCCAGCTTTAGTCGGGGATTTGAAGTGTCCTGTTTTTATGCTTGTGCATGAACGAGTCCTTATCTTGGTTTAGAGAAAGCTCAGTATGCCAGCTGGAGTGGAAAGATACTTCCATTACCTGTCTGCAACCTGCACACTGGGCGCTTCAGCCAAGAGATGCAACCTAGAAAGAGAAAGTAGTGTTTGGTTACTCAAAGACTTAAATACACTTGGTCAGATGAGATGAGAGAAAACAGGGAAATGCAGAGCTGATCCAGTGTGGAGCTGACAGGTCATCTAATTACTGTCATGCATGTTAACTGTGCTACAGATTAATATCTGGGCCCTAATTGGATTCATTTGTTTGCTTATTTTATTCAGTTTATTGTGTTTTTAAATGTCTTTGAATTGTCTCATTAGTCTGAAAGGTACTTTATGAATAAATTTGCCTTACAGTAAAAATTAAGACTTAATCCACTGCACAGTCTAAAAATTTAACTACCTTCTGTCTGCAGCATGATATCTAAACACATAGTGCAATTCCATGCAACGTATTGGAAATATATGGAGATATTTACATTTCTGTGGTTTTCTTCAGAACTGTCTTTGTGCATGTGCAACAGAATTGTAATGGCATTAACCTCAGTGGGGTAAGGGTGGAATTATTTTTAGGACTTCACACATATCTACAGCTAATAATTAAAAAGACTGAAAAAAGGCAAAAGCCATAAAATATCATCAATAAGAAATATAAAATCTATTCAGTATGAGGTAAAAATATAAGCAATAAGAAACCACTCAAAAAGCACAAGGTGTCTCATCTCTACCAGATTGTCTCAGATTGTCGACATTATCATCCTGCATGCGTCGGTTTTCAACAGCTTTGTTGAAAATTTACCTTTTTGCCGAAGATATTTCGCTTTCAGTTTATACCATCAACTGTAGAAATGGACGAAGCAACCAGGTCTCAAAAGTGAAGCCAGTGCAGAAGTCCATAAAAGTACAATACTGTTGACGGCCACTAGGTGCTGGCTCCAAAAAAAAAAAAAAGATTAAAAAATGATCATTTTATCTCCAGAAAAACATTTTTTTCCACATTCTGATGTCATTAGCTAAAGGAAATTCATCTTATAGTGATTAGTCTCATTGGAGACCAGCCCTGAACTTAGTCTCACTCGACAGCAATGTTCCCTCTAAGCTGCACGCGTGCGCAATCGCGCACTGCTTGCACATACTCAGCGCACAAGAAAATCTATGCAGCGCACAAAATAAAATTCAACAGAAACGTATTAATATCTGATTTTAGAACTGATATAATCTAGTTAAGACCAATAATATTGTTTTCTCTACCATTTTGCAACGTAACTCAATGAGTGACAGGTGTCCAGCCAATAATACGATACAGTTCACTTACGCTATGCAGCCAATCACAGCATTGACAGTGTTTGCATATGCGCCCTGCCCATACGCGCCGTGCAGGTTAGCTAGCTAACAACAGTGCAGCGGAGTTAAGAGACGCAAATGCTAACCCCTTATCATGACGAAACGAATGGCCAGCGACACATCCACTCATCAAGCCAAAGTAAAAAAGAAATGCGGTTCTTTTAAGATGAATGGCTGTCGGAGTATGTGACAATAGAAGAACAAGCGGTGAAACTGGGTGAGATTTTTTCCTTTTCGAGTGAGAAAGGTCTCTGCAAAACATGCAGATGCATGTTTTAATGTGAACAAAATTTTATGTCTGAAAGGTGTATATGTGTCATTTCTTCCAAAACATGACCCTCACCCATGTCACAACTGGACCTTACCCAGGCCAAAGCAGGACTCTCACATATAA
>OOFC01042990.1:0-25021 GCA_900323345.1 Pseudochromis fuscus
TCTTTATTTGCATGCTGTTCCTCCTGTACACCACCTCCCTCCACCACCGCCATGTCCTCTCCTTGTGTGCTCAGACACTGCGCCCAGCACTGAACCTGCAGCTCATGGTTGGTATCTCTATTTTCCTCTTGATGTCGCCTTTTTTTTTTTTTTATGTATTTGTCTTTTGCAGCATGCTTACTTTTACTGATGCGCAACAGACATTACAGTGAAATGTCAGCTGTGTGTCTCTTATTATTTATTGATCTCACTGATGTGTCTTTAGCCCGAGCTGTGTTTTATTTTCCCTGCACTCATTCTGTCACTTGTTGCTATTGTGTAGAGTAAGTTGCAGCACAAGCAGCCGCTCTGGGAAAAAAAAGCTCCTAATTCTTCTTGCTGCACTTCCTGCAGAATGGTTTCACCAACTAACCAATTACAGCGCTTCCCTGAAGGTGCCACGGAGGAATATAACCCACTCGGAGGCCACAGCTGATTATATCAGCAGCGTGAGATGATTTTGTGTGGAGGCAAAAAATAGACCTCATTTACTTGTTCTCATTTATTTGAATGAAGATGATACACATCGCTTTTCTAATTTTGTCCTAATTTGCATGCCCCTTTTTCATTATTTTGTGGGGCGGCAGTTTTCGTCATCTGTGCGAGTAAATTCATGAACATCACAAGCTTTGCTCCATCGGAAAATTTGAAACTGACTTCGCTCGCTTAATGACGTGATGGTCAAAATCAGTGGGCCGTGGAGGGGAAATGAGCCACGGGGCACTATTAACTTTCTGTGTTTGTGCTAATTTAGCTGCTTCGTTTTATTTAGGTTTGTGAATTACGGAGTTTCAAACAGGTCAACAAGACATCACAAAAATCACAAAACCAAGGGACACATAAAGAGGACCACATCGCACAGTTAGTAATTCAGCCCCGTCGACCTTATAAATAGTTACATGATGCCCTTATTTTGTTTGATTGAAGTTGTTCTGATTGAATTGAAACAGAAAAACTCTTTGGTCTTGTTTCAGCAGAGTCAGGTGATGGTTTTGGCTCCTCTCAGGCCGTGCGATTTATTTTCATATCATGCAATATTTTGATGTTTTTTCACCCCAAATCTAACTCCGAGTTCGAACCTCCGCTGAGGTGTAATCCAGCCGTACTGATGCTGTAGACTGAACACTGTTGCCCTCTTGTGGTGAAACAGCGACACTGCCTTGTTAAATAATTATTGGGGATTTTTTCAGGTGGGATTTCATTCTTTGATGTTACCCAAAATGTAATCATCATTCAATCCTTGGGTCATACCCATAAGACAATGCAACCAATAAAGTGCAAAAACATGCAATACCACACATGGCCACTAGATGCTGACTCTGAAATCATCATTTTTAATCATGAAATTTTCAGTCAATACTTTTTTTTTTGATGATGTCATCAACTATAATCAGCTCTAATCATCTGAAAATCATTTCATCATTAAGAGGATATTAGGCTCCAAAACGAGGAAGATTTAGGGGCGTGGTTAGTTTGATTGACAGGTTTGCTCTCGTACATGTTGGGAAATGTCCTCAGGTTCAAGGTTTCAGATCCACCTCCTCTCTCCTGCCTGGCTTCAAAATGTGAGTCCACAAACCAACAAGTGATGTCATTTTCAATCTAGATACAGTCTATGCTAATACCCTAAAAAATCCATTGAGCTTTGATCATAAAACAAACAGAAAAACAACTGTGAAAGTGAAAAAACAGAACCTCCTTGATGGAGATAATACAATAAGATCTGTACATCATCATCGATATTTCAAGAAGTATCAATATTTAGGGGTCACACTGTTCCCCGGGTCAGGATGGGTTTTTAAAATGAGCTAATTAATAGTTGGAGTTATTAATTTTTTTTGTTACTGTTGTACACACTGGGTGTAAAGATCAAGACTCTGCTGAACAGGTACCAGCTGAATAATTTGACTTCTGTGGCTGTATGTGCAAAATGATACAGATAATTATAAATGATATTTCAGCCTCACTTGTAATTATAAATGAGTATTTCTGTAAATGCTGTAATTGCTCGTTTATAATTTTGAGTTGCTTTGATGTGTTGCTTCCTGTGAAGGGCTCGGATGCAAACAGAACCGCGACTCCTCCGGATCTCCGTTATGGATTTAATTAGAAAAAGAGATGATTAGATTTTTCCACATCTGGATACATATTTGTACACACGACGGAGGAAAAATATGCAATACTTTGCTCCTGTAATGGCTCAAGATAGTACATTCATCTTGATATCTTACATGTTTTTCTAATTTTACTTAATTTATCCATGAATTAATTGAAATAATTAGCATCATCAGTATGAGTGGTATATCATCAGGGTCCTGTTGGGATGCCAGGCAGCAGAAGTTCCTCCTGATGTGGTGTTTACTTCCTCTTCCTCGGCGGTGGGGAGGTTTCCTCCTTGTAAATTTTTGTTAGAAGCTTGTTTTGGAGCGACCACAGATGCTTTGTTCTCTTTTTTGTAAGATGTGTTTTTAACATTTATGAGGTTTTGAATGGTTGCCCCAGATGTTCTATCCCAGCTCCTAATTATTTTTTAAATGTTAGTAATTAACTGCAGCGATGCATCATGAATATAATATTTGTATTTGCTGGTTGTTTTATTAGATACTTTGGACTGAATCCAAAATAACACTGGCTGTATAGAAACACAGTATTACTAACATTTTCCCTTTAAGACCTATTAAAAGGTTTAGGCATACAGATCTCGTCAGTTATTATTGATATTAAGAATTTCAAACAGGTATGTGGACTTTGGATTACTGTAATTACGTCACAGTTTCTGAGAGCATTGACATTGTGCTTTGTTTTCCTACATGTTTTTTGTGTTTAAATGAACAGAAATAACAGATTTTGTATGTTAAATTTGAATATTAAATCAAAATAAACAAGGCTTAACTGCTTAAATCAACTTTAAAATCTAAAATAGATTGAAGATTAATTTTTCTTTAATTCCCTCCTCTCCATAAATACGATGTATTTCATCTCTCACTAGATATCTGCACAGCTCTCAAACTGCAGCCCACAAGTCCTCATGATTCACCCAAGTGTGGGAAGTTGTGTGTCCTTTGTGTGTTGTGTTGACATCGAATGTAATCCAAGGTTGTGCAAAAACCAGTAACACGTCAGAAACTATTAAAACCAAAGAAACTTAAACTAAACTCAATAAACTTTAATATCTAAGTAAACTTTAAACTTATCAATTCTGTCCACACAGCAGGTATAATTGATGTTGTTGATGATAATAGTGTAGAAGAGAGGTAATGAGGTAATGTAACGGCTGTAGTAATGAACCAATGGAAGATTATCACCCAAAAAACTGCAGCTCTCCTTAGTTTTATATCAACGTTTTCTTTTTTTTTTTTGTGGCTTTTGACCATATTTGGATATGAAAGGAGGACCGAGGAGGTGGGTGTGACCCTTGAACCCGAGGAAAGTGTGAACAAGATTGGAGATCATCAGTGAATGAGCTCCCAAACCAGCTGTAAATGACTGGAGACCAGACCTGTCAATCAAACTGACCACGCCCCTAAATCTTCCTCCTTTTGAAGCCTCGTATTTACTGAATGATGAAATGATTTCCAGGAGGAACTGAGTTTATCTATGGCATCAGAAAGACTTGTGGACAAAAAGGATTGATCGAGTATTTGTCAGTTGGGGTTTTTAGGAGCCAGCTCCCAGTGGTTGTTGGTGGTATTGCACTCGCCTGCATCAGTTTCACTTTTGAGACCTGTTGGCTACATCCGTCTTTTACATGCAGTCTATGTGGGAACACTGGTCACGTTTCTGGTTGTTTATGGTCATATTTAATATTCATCCTGCCTCTGTCTTCACCTTCAACTCATATTTCTTGACAGAGGAAGATTAAAACGATTTGAAAGTGTTTTTCTGAGAATTTCACTGGCTTCACTTCGGCTGTACGTCCATATTTTATATACATTTCTATGGCAGGGATGCCCACTTATATTGTAATCTATTTCACATACATGCATGTCTCCTGGGATGTAAGGATAAATAGTTTAATGTGGAAGTAGATTTTAGTTTGTTTAGATAGATAGTTAGATGTGTTATGTGGATGACTTTACGTGTACATGTGAGATTATTTTGCACGGACAGGACTGAAACGATTCGAGTCATTTAGAGGCATTGAGCATGTGTTGGTTTTTCCCCGCCTCATTTAGCTTGTATGGTGCGCAAGCTAGCGCTAGGTGGTGCAGGAAGTTGATGGTCGTGCACAGTGTGAAAAGGTTTGGACCTGCTGCTCTATGCTAACAGCTACAGGGCAAAACATTTCCCTCAGGAGATGGTGGGAACCAAAAACGAGCTAAAAGAGAGTAAATATTAGGCTAATGTTGACCAGACAAGCAGAAACATGCTGTTAGGAATAGAGGTAAAATCCAGCTGAACAGAAATATATATTGAAGATAATAATGTGCCCGTGTTGTTTCATGAGCCTCCAGGTTGGCAAAAATAAAAAAAACACAAGTTAAAGTAAATTATTAACGTGAGAATACTTCAAATGTTTTCCCAACCTGCCGCCTGACTCGCTGTGTTGAACCTGCTGTTGGGAGGAAATGTAATAAAAGAAGCAGGTATTACATCCATCCTGTTTTGTCTTTAAATGGTGCCGCCGCCAGTCGAAATGCCAAGTGACACTAATCCCTGTGTTCTCGTGGATCATTTTGATTTGTTTAAAAAAAAGAAGAAGAGCAAAATGTATTTCCTCCTCATAAAATTTTCGCAAAGGGCAGAGGAACATCGGGCTGAAACCAAATGAATGGATTTCCACAGTGGATTGATGGGATTTCATTAATATGCATACGTACTGAATGAAGATCCGTGCTGGGTTCAGGTGTTGTATCGAATATTTAAATATAATTAACTTATTCCATAATTTATTCCATAATCTGTGAGAGCTGGAAGAATCAGGCAACTTGTTATTCGCAGCAGCTGATGAACTGTGAAATGCCTGTTGTTTTTTTCTTTTAATGCAACAGGCGTTTGCACAACAGATCCTTCAAACGGTTTCTGTTTTAAAGAGATATAACCTTAAATACAGCTCACAACAGACAAATAACATTTTCTACATCAAATTAATCTCGCTGTCTTTTCTCTGAAGGTCGAAGCTGTTTTGAGAAAGATGTTTCTTTTACTTACAGACGGTATAAACTGTAATTCCAGGGAGACCAAACCAACAACACTGCAAACATAAAACGAGGACATTATGTCATTTACAGTAAGAGTATTCAAGGTTAGCCTTTCTCTAGAGGTGTAGCAGCATTTTAAACCAGTATTTCCCAGCTCTCTTTCCCCCCTTTAAAACCACATTTAAAAACTTTTATAAATTACAGATTGCTGTTCGAGTTTTCTCAGATACTTCTGTTCTGAGGCACAGATTTAGTAGTTTCACCCTAATGGCTGTAAAACAAGCCACAGATGTACACACCTACACAGTCCAGAGGAGAGGTCTTATTATCCAGTCACACATGTGGGTGTCCAGTGTGAATTCTCATTACAGACAGTTGTTCGGGAAATACTGAATCACTTTGTAATAAGTTGGATTATAATAACGTCGGATCTCCTTGGAGACGGTGTTGGAGTGTAGAGGCCGGGGTGAGGACGGTTACGAAGTGAAACAATCGACGTAGCGATGGTGTTTAGTTTACTTATTAATTATTGGCAGATTTCACTGGTCACTCACTGGAAACAAGCTGGAGTAACACTGTGAATATTACTCCCTGCTTCATTCATCACAGGGCTTGTGTGTAAACAGGCGATAAAGAGGAAAACTGTCAAAACACTTTGTATAAAAGTGCCACACAAACGCAGCCATTTGCCACAATAACTCCTCATTAATGTTGGAGCTGTAGCCAGGTGTGAACCGTTGTCCGTCTGTTTACATACAAGTAACTCCAGCTTAGTGCAGGAAATGTGATAAAGCACAATAACCCTGCAGTGACTGTGAAGCCTGGATTTACTGGCAGCTGGTCAGCGAAGGAGCTTATTTCTGTTTATTTACCTCAGTTGTTTAAAACGTCATGTAAAAGATGGACGTAGTTTGTAGAGTCGCATTGTGAAGCAAGGAGTGGGGCTTGTGATTGCAGCCATGTTGGTTTTTTTGGAGGCAGGAGTGACCATATTTGGATATGAAGGGAGGAGTGAGGAGGCGGGTCTAATCAAACCACCTGTAGATCATTGAGAAGAAGAGTTGCGTTTAGCTAGCGACATGGGAACGACTTGTGGATAAAAATGAGTATTTGAATGAGTATTGAAGGCAGCCATTGGTGGTATTGAACTTTTTTACATTTCGGCTTTGGCTTCACTGTTGAGACCTGGTGGCTACGTCCATATGTCCAACACAATACCTACTGAGCACAAACTGAAGTATACTACTAGACTGAGTGACATGTTTGCGCGAAATTTGACTCCAGAGCAACAACAGGCCTGTTAGAGCCCAATATGTAACAAAGACCTGAAATGTAACAATGACCTGAATTATCCAAAAAAAAAAAAATGTAATAAAACCCAAAACTAGTCGATAACAAGATGCTGAGCCCAAAAAGTAAAAACTTTTCCCAAAATGTAACAACTTCTTACTTTTTAGGTCTGTTATTTATGGAAGAGTATTAGGGAAACCTAAAGAAAGAAGGTAGTTTTTTTTATCATCACGCACTTCGAGAAAAAAGTCGTAATGTCGAGAATAAAGTCGAAATATAATGTCGAGAAAAAGTCAACATATAATGTCAAGACTAAAGTAGAAATGTCGAGAATAAAGTCGAAATATAATGTCGAGAAAAAGTCAGCATATAATGTCGAGACTAAAGTAGAAATGTCGAGAATAAAGTCGAAATATAATGTCGAGAAAAAGTCAACATATAATGTCAAGACTAAAGTAGAAATGTTGAGAATAAAGTTGAAATACAAAATCAAGAATAATGTCGAAATTGGCGCATTGTGTTGCGCTACACTTATTCTCGTTTCAACTTTTTCTCACAAAATCAAGAATAATGTCGAAATTGGCGCATTGTGTTGCGTTCTCGACATTTCGACTTTATTCTCGACATGATATTTCAACTTTTTTCTCAACATTGAATTTCGACTTTATTCTCGAAGTGCATAATGAAAAAAAAAATCTACCTTCTCTAATTTTTTTTTCTGTGTGGCCCTAATAGTCTTCCGTAGTTATTACATTATGGGGCAGGCATACATTTTTTTTTAATTACATTTCAGGCTCAGCGCTTTTGTTACATTATTGACCAGTTATTACATTTCAGGTGTTATTACATTTTTTTTTTAATAACAATTCAGGGCGTTGTTACATTTTGAGTTGTTGTTACATATCGAGCTCTGTCAGGCCTTTTCTTCCTGTTTATATCAGAGATCAACAAAGAAAATTATGGATTGAGCTTCACGTTTTGTCAGTTTTCTACATTTAGGGAGTTTATCACTTTGGGACTTTGCTCTGTGTTCGTAGGACTGTTGAAGCTGAAGTCGATTTGTTCTGATCAACTGTTGCACAAAGAACATAACCTGCAACTTTTTCTGCAACACAATGCGATCACGTTCATTTTGGGTTATTTAACATGATAATCCACAGCCCTGTGCTTTGACTTCTTATAAGCCTTTAGTAAATCATCTAATTGTGCTGACCTCACCCTGTACCCATCATGCAACATCCTCCCTGCTCCTAGCTGGATTGTTGGCCCCTCATTACCCCACTGCTGACTGTGCATTATAAAAAGTGAAACCATTTTAAACTGCACTTCCTGTTGTCAACATGTTACTTCTCCAGTAAGTTACAATAAATCTTCTAATTCACGTCTACATATCCAGGCCCAGAGTCTGACACTGGAAGTCAGAGCGAGTTGGAAAAGCATCAGCGCTGACCGCCTGCCTCCCTGTATCTTCTCAAATGTTGTTGCCATGGCGATGCCCCGCTTTTCGTGACTGAAAGAGAGAGGAAGCTGAGACACTATTGAGCTTGAAGGCTCTTCCCGAGATTGTCCATTTCCCTCTAAAATAGGCGAGGTACAGGGAGGGAGGCGTGGAGGGCAGGAGGGAACAAATTAAACATGCAGCAGAGAAAAGAAGAGGCTCTGAGATGAGCTGCCGGTGGACTCGAGAAGTGGGTGTTGAAACGTTTTGTTCTTATAAATTAAGCTTTAGCTCCGACGCCGAAATGAGAGAGACCCAGAAACTGGAAAACTTCGACATAATGACTGATTTTATTATGCATGTGGATAAACTCCACTGCACTTCTGGCTTTTCGAACTTGTTGTGGTTATAAAGTCATTTTCACTCGTGAGACCCGGAGAGTTAGAGGCGCTCATGTGAGACAAAAACTATAGAAACGGCTGCATAAATGTTTCCAGAGTAGAAGAGCAGAGTAAAGGGATAGCGACTCGTTTTCGAAGGACGATACAAACAGGTTGATTACAAAGTTTTTGTCGGGGCAGGAAATTGCCTTTTGAAAAGAATTTTTAAAAATCTGGGGTTAAATAAATAAATAAATAAAAGATGTCACCTGTTTATTTGTGGACTCACTTTATGAAGCCAGGAGTTTCAGATTTGTCCGTCGCCATGTTGGTTTTGTTGGAGCCAGATGTGACCATATTTGGATATGAAAGGAGGACTGAGGAGGCGGGTCTAAGCCCTTGAATGTGTATGAGGCTCAAGTTCACTGGTGAATGAGCCTCCAAAGCATTAAATCAATGAATGAATATTTTCTTCAGTCATCATCATAAACAACATAAACATGAACACACATTTCAAAAATCCAGTGAATATACCTTATATTCTCAAATTACACTACCATCATAAAAAACAAAAATACATAACTGTTCATTTAAACTGTAAATAACAAAAGATACAAAATACATAACTCTTTATTTAAATTGTACGTAACAAAAGATAGAAATCATTCACACTTGTAAACATCAAAAATTCCATTACAAACCATTTTTATGAAAACCAAAAGTTAATTACACATTTTTAAATTCAACAGAAACACATCTTTAATTTATTTTTTTGCTTTTTGAACAGTAAACTTACATATATGTCTTAGATCATATTTGCTCTCATGTGTTAAAAAATACTTCTGTACACTCATTGGAGACCAGAGGTGCCAATCAAACTAACCCCGCCCCTAAATAATCTTCTTTTTTAAGTCGAATAGTTTTGTAATGATGAAATAATTCTCAAATCCTAAATCATAGACCATAAGACATGGATGTATTTACGGTGATGTCACTCACTGGTTTGTGGAGCCAGAAGTGACCATATTTGGATATGAAGAGATGACTTCTTTTAATTAATTTTCTATGTCCATCTTTCCCATACAGTCTACTGTTGGATGTCCATGATGTAAGACGACCAGCACATTATAAATAGTAAATAGTTTCCTTCAGGATACTTTCATCTTTTTTGTGCCATTTTAACCAAAACAAACCAGCTAAAAATAATGGCCTCCTCCACCAGAGAGGCTCCATTAACACACTTCATGATGACAGCTCCTCTGTCTGGAGGATGTTCTCCAATCATGTAACCTGCATGAGGCAAATCAACTCCCTGAAAGTAGTTTGTTTAAAAATAAATGCACAAAAGTGATCCGCAGTTCACCGAGAGGATTTTTGGCGTTGGATGTTCGAGCAGCCTCCGTTCCTCTCATCTCACTTCCATCTCCTCACTCTTAATGAAAGGGCATGTTGGTGGAAGATGTCAGTTGCTTTAGCTGATGGCTAGGTGCACCGACTAATTTCCCATCCGGAGAGGTGAGCACGCCTGGAAAGGACACACCTGCCAACACGGCTGTCAGCAAGCGCGTGAAAGTGGTGAGATAATTGAGCTGCGCTCGGAGATCTTAAAGTGGAGAGGAATACAGCGGCGTAATGGCCACTTTGCTCACAGTGGGATTGCAGCGAGTGAAGCACAGAACTTTCCTCTTTAATCCAAGGACTAAGCTGCCACATTTGGACGTCATTAAAAAGACAAGGCGTTCATTAAATGACAAGGACACAGTGTGCCAGATTACTCAGGTACTGATGTGCAACAAATGTCCTGATTGTGTCTTCACACTGTGATTACTGTGTATGGGACAGCTGACTTTGGGAAGTGTTTTGTAGGAGAAGTTGACGTCCTCCTCGTGTGTGTGACGTGTATGTTCGGCTGCGACTCAGCCCGAGTGTGGAAATAATTTGAGGAGACGTGTGTGAAAACTGGGCAGGGGTCCAGGTGAAGTGGTTTGGACTTGAGGACCGAGTCCTTGCAGACGCTCACACGGCTGCAGGTGATCCCGGGTTGAGTGACTATCAAAAGGACAGATGGCACTGCCAACATCACTGACTACATGACAGATTGGTAGGTGAAAGGGACACAGTGGCAGGTTATTGACTGCCACTGCACCCGTCTGATGGGTGTGTGTGTGTCTGTGTGTGCAAAAGACACACACTGGATAATGATGAGGAGGTTTGGGAATCAGAATTTTTTCCCAGTCGACTCTGAACAAAGAGAATAATCTATATTATATTATTATTATTAATCTGCTGGAGTCCATATATCTGGGTCCAACATTACATCTCGAGCTGGTATTTAAAAGTCAAAGTCATTTGTGAGAGTGCAAACAGAAACTGTTAGTAGCTAATCCAAGGTGACTTTTTATATTTCCATGATGTGACAGTTTGTAAAGAAATATATGACACAGAGATGCAACTTTTGGACAATTGTTTAACTTTATCCCAATCAGGATGGAAACAGCTGTGAGGAAGAAATAAACAAGTGTAGCAACCAGTCACCTAATAATGTCCAATAGTGTAAAACCTGCAAATAATGTCAATATTTTGGCCATTTTAAATCTAATAAAGCCAATAACTTCATAAAATGTTGCCAATAATGTAATGAGTTATTAGCCTTGAGTCAAATATCATACTAACCAGCCAATAACATCCTCACTTATTACATTATTAGCAAGTTTTAATATTAATGCTGAAGATTTCCCATCTTTGTATGTGTCTGCAACACTGACGCTCTGGAGTATTAATTCATTAAAACACACGAAAAACAAATTACAGTTGTGTAACACTAATGAAGCACACACAGTACTAACACATGCATGTGAAAATTAATTGTGTTTCTTATCCTATTAATAAATACTCTTGAGAATAACAATATAAAAACATCCAGTGACGACATGCTGTCACCCAACACTGTAAATATCAGTGAAAGTCCAGTAAGATAATATACAGACCAGGGGCTTAATGGACAGAGACAGAAATTCAAATATATTAATATTCAAATATACCAAGGATAAAATTTCGTAATTGTTTAATTTTTTTTCCATTTACACTTTTTCCATCTTTAAAGTTCTTGTATCACAACTCTGAAAGTAAAATTAATTATTTTTTAAGTTCAAAATTGTCCTTAAATAATATTTTCTAAAACAAAACTCTTTGAAATTATAATAAATGTGAATAAATAAAAGCTCAACATGGAGGATATTTCTTAATGTTTGCATGAAGCGACCTTCAGGACAGAAACTGTTTGAGGGTGAAAAGATTTTTGTTCAATGTTTTTTGCAGCGTTTGCAGAAAAAAAAATTTTTCTTGAGGCAACTTCTGCAAAACAAATGTATGAAATGTGTGTTTTTGAAAGTATTTGATGAATTTTTTTGCACATATATTGTGTTGTGATGTTAGACTCAGGAAACCATGTAGCTCATCCACAGAGAGAAACACCAACAAAGCAGACACTGAGGATTAAGTCATTAGGAAAGTTTTATAATTTGACTATTAGACTTGAGTTTTGCATCATATGTTAGTGTGTAAAGATAGATGTGCTTGTATTAGAGGCTGGCACTCGCTGGCTTGAACCTGCCTTTGGGGCTCTCTTCAAATGAGCCACATATGCTGCATTAATTAGTTTCAGACTCACAACTGAGTGTGACAGGTGACAAACAGGGGTCCCCCCCCTCCTCCTCCTCAACCTCTTTTTTTTCTCTCATAACTCACCTCCTGCTGAATGTTAAGTGAACCTCTAAGGTGCCGTCTGGCTTTTCATGATGAAATAAATCGCAAAGTGCTGAAATAGATGGTGAAAGTGTGATCGACGGTGATTTTTTGTCTCCTCACCTGTGACGGAGATGTGATGGCATTAATTAGGCAACAGCTGCACCGGGTTAAAATTTGTAAGCGCGCCAACAGGTGGCAAAGCTTTACATACTTTATTTTGAAGGGGAGTAGATTAGAAACAGTGTTTATTGTAACCGGTGTTGGGAAAGTTACTGATGATTAGCAACTAATTACAATTACTGTCAAAAAGTAGTTGAGTTACTGCATACTAAAAGTTTTTTGTTACTTCCATGGATACTTCAAACATTTACATTCACTGTATTTTATTTACTATGAGCTAACAAAATACACCTAAATACCAGTGTTTGTTTTATTTGCAAACATAAATTCATGTATTGATGTGAGCAATAATATGAAAAATATATGTATTCATATTCACCAAAGGATTGATCAAAGAGGCACAGTACCACAGTCTGCACAGTAAAAGTCAGGATAATGAGTTTCTACCATTAAATAGAAAGTAGATATACGTCTGCTGTGTGGTATAAACCCAGAGACAGTCCATGGACACACCCAAAACTATTTAAATCTGTGGTGAACCACTACAGAGACTCACAGAGATCAGCCTGCTCTCAGCAGGGGTCTGGGCTTTGACCAGCGAGGTCCGACGGAGGATCTGCCGAGACCTCACATCTCTGAAAACATCAGAGGACACATTGGGGGACGACCCCGTTTGAAGGCACCGTGAGCTGCGTCGTCTTTACATGAAGTGATGGAGTAACACACCTGCTTGTACAGAGCGACACACAATCTTTTAACAATCCAATAAAACCAAGAGTGATGGAAGAAAATGATTTTATTCAAAGTAATGAAACCTGAAAAGATGCCATTTAAGAAACAATGATGGAATTTTCATTTTTGTCTCGCAGTGGTGCCACTTGCCCGTTTTTTGGGTCACCCTGTATTTAAGCAAACGTGTTGTTGAATATCAGGAAGTAATATTAGGACTAGTGTTCAGGTACAAACCAACAACAATAAAAAGAAGAAAGTAAAAAATGTCGGGAGCCAAAGTTGAACTTTATCGTTCTCCATCCAAAATTGTCCTGCATGTTACATTTTATCTTCATGAAATATACTTTTTATTATCTACAACACTGTCACAGGAGCCTACATCCATGCTCAGATCCACCCCTATGGTCAATTTATACTGATCAGTTCATCCAACAGGTCTGTCTCTGGACTGGGTGACATATTTGAACACAACCCTCCCAGTCCTCACACAAAGGTTCAAACCCAGATATTATATTTCTGTGCATTAGTGCTTCAGACATACATATACAACCAGATTGTTTTTCTCTAGAGGATAATATAACTTTCTCTCCCAACAAAGTTTCAGTAACACCACTAATTATTTCTTTACCATTTGTTGTTATGTGCTCACTCTAAACAAAACTGCATGTATTATAGACCACCAGATGCACACAAACCAGCCAGATTATTTCACATTAATCCCACCTGTCAATCATCCCCATCTGTCGCGCAGCTCTGGTACCTGCTGAAGTGATAACACCTGCATCGCTACAGCCGCCTCACACCAACTGCTCTCACATCGTCACTTGCAAACCTCCTGTAGGACAGTCGAGCAGATTAGCTGCATTGAATGTATGTAAAAAAAAAAATGACAATAGGCGTCAATAAATCATGTTATCATTATTTAAAGTGTTAGCAACCTGCCGCAGATTAGCATTCCTCCCAGTTCTGCTAAATGCACCGACAGAAATCAACATCATATCTTTGTTTATCTGTTTATGTAAATGCAGATTTTTCACACGTTGTTCAGTAACAAGATTGTGCAGCAGCTCTCTGAGGCTGCATTTAAACACAGTGCTGCTTTAGCTAAATGTGAAGGTATTATGTTCACCAGTTTCTTGTTAGCATGTTAGCATTCTTACATTCTTGCTAATTGGTGCTGAGGACGATGTGAATTGGTTTTACAGATATTTGGTGGCGAACAAAAGTACTGGTCATAGTAGTAAAACCCGTCCTGGGTTGACTCTGAACCGTTAACGCGTTATATTGAGAAAATCAGTCAGTCTGATTTCTATCAGCGCTAACACCGAGAGGGTTTGTTTCTGTATAACTTTAGGTTTCAATTGTGCAATATTCTTGACCCAGTTGGTTCATTTCTGTACGGGAAGGGTTAAAAACAGGAAATTCCCAAAGTAAATGAGTCTTAACGTTGTACACAGATTCATCAAAACTCCCTTGTGAAAACGTGTGTTTATTAAGTAAGAGGATGTAAATAAAAACTCATTTAAATTGAAGGAAATGTTAATTAATCGGAGACTCTGATTGTTTCATTGTGACTGGGAAACACTGAGAAGTTTCTACCATTCATTCTCTATAAATTTAAATGAACCATTTTCCATATTAAACCCTCCAATAGTGTTTGCTGGTTCTGACTGAAGTGATACAGTCTTTACAGTATCAGTAGCGTTAGCCAAGCCGAGGGTAACCCACAGATGCCCTCTCCATCTGTCACTCGACGATCATGTATGTCACCATAGTCCCTTGAGAAGTTTGTCTTGTTACCTTTGCCAAGGAGGTTACGTTTTCACCTTTTCATATCCACCCATCTGTCTCTTAGCAACGTCACGGAAATACTTATCAACAGATCCTGAGGTCGGGTAATACGCAATTATATGTTGGACAAGATGAGAGGAAGGGAAGAAAAAATATCAGAAATCACTAAATCATTTCTTATAATGAGCGACTTTCAGGATGATCATGTCTTCAGTCTGAGGTCGTATGGTGGAGATCATACACTGGTTCTGCCGTGGTACAGGTTTGTGCTCTCTGTAAATCTGTGAATTCATACTTTATCTAATGAGTGAAGGAAAGTTTGCAACTTCACCACCAGAGGGAGGAAGTGTTCAGTCTACAGCATCAAATGGATTATGTCTCGTGGAGGTTTGTGCTTTCTCTTTTTTTAAACTGAACAGCATCATGTCGTGTTGTGAAGTCTGTGCAGCCACTGTCGAGCTGTAAGCACAAAGATTCAGATCACAGCACAGGCGAAGGAAGTAACGCCATTGAACAAATCCAGAGACAGATTGTATGTTGGTAATGAAGCCTCAGAGAGTTTGAGGGAACAGTGTTGAACACACAGGTGATGTATCTGTGCAGAAAATCCTCCATAGTGGTGAAATGCGCCTTTACCTGCCACTGGTCTGCAGAGCAGTGAACTGCTGCACTGCTCATTACCAACACAGGTCTATTCACTGCGCCTCAATCAGTTTCATTGTTGTCTTGTGATTTAATAGAGAAATATTTTCTTTGACAGCGTGCCATTTGTTTATTTGGCATTTTCACATGACTCCAGGGATATTAAATTATATTGTATTTATTTCTTATATGATCATTTCCATAATTTGGTTAATGCTCTAAGCTCCTGAGGCAGGCGGAGGAAACAGGTGGTGAGCTTAAAGTGTGGTACAAAATAAGATCCCAAGGCATTTGACCTGCGTCTTCCTTGTTTTTGAATGCTCTTACTGCGATTTGCATGTTGCCATGACAGCAACTAAAGTCTTGCAACTTTCATCTGAGACGGTCTTAGTGGGATTTTTGGGAGGGGGTTTTGTTAGTGTGGCTGGGCCGGCGTTGGCATGGAGGAGGCATCGCAGGGCGGGGAGAAGAAAGTTTAAAGAAACATCTAAATTCAGTGATGTGAAATGTGGGTTACATGCTGGAATTAATATCTACTATTTAATATTAAAAAAATAAAAATGAGATCTGAGGGGAAATTGAAATTGATTATTAATAACTGGTGTACAGCACCTTCGTCCCTCTTTCTAATTTGAACTTTCAGCTCCAGCCCCGGAGGCTTCGGACACTCTCCTGTGGCATTTTCCTTCACTTATTTTCCTCCTCCTGTGCAGCTCTCAGTGTGGGTGTTGGCAAACAAAGCAAACTCCACTATGCCAGGGATTTGTCATCGCAAGGATATCCGTCCTAAAAATCTATCTTTAAACAACAGCCTCAGTGTGCGGTGTAAATGAGACAGTGTCTGAGATCATACGTTGTCACCGGCTTCTCTCACCTTCATCTGACGACAGCGTGAGCAGATTTTCTTTACTCTTTTTTTTCCCTCCTCCTTCTTCTTGACACCATCCATGCATGTAAGCTGGTCTGAATTTCCTTTGAGGTGAGGCTTGGATTAGAGGTCGACACCAGGCACTCAGCCTCGCTAAAGGGTTTTATTATCACTGCGGGAGTTTCTTTTTGTCAGCGTCGCTGCTGCACCTCGCAGAGATTGTGCCACAACATTGCTCCTCAAAGACGTCCAGACCGGCATGACGGACCAGCCGTTTAGGGACCGTGATAACACTAACAAATATTCTGCTTGCCATTCATCTTCACATAAAGCCACACAAAGTCTCCTTGGCTCTGCAGTAGACGCTCAAAGAAAGTCAAATTTATTGGATTTTTTTATTGGATGTATGAAAATTTGACAAATTTGAACAATCATGGAAATATTATTGGTGATCTAAGTGTAATCTAGACTTTAATCCATGAGGTGATAAACCAGGAAACACATCAATCTGATGCTGTCGAATGTGACGCCTGAAGCTCTTTAATATGTTTCTGCATAATCTCAATTAAATCAGGTAAATGTAGTTTAATGGATCAGTGCAGGTCACTTCAGTTCAACCTGCAGCACAGGTCAGCTGATAAGGAAACGAGAGGGAAATAAAAACTAGTGTCAAAGTGAGATTGTAGGTCAAATGTGAATTAAATAAATTAAAAATTAAATATGATGAAAAATAAAATGAGACGACATGAAGGAGATTAAAAGGAGAAAATATCAAAATGAAATGTGAGAAAATAGTAAATAAAATAGAAAAAACTAAAATAAGAAAATTTTAATTTAAATCTTGAAAAAATTAAATAAATAAAAAAAATAATACTTCAAAACATGAATAAGTAAATTAAAATAAAATAATCTTAAAATATGAGATAATTAGCTAAATGTGCTTTATTTATGTGGCATCTTTAATACAGGTCAATTCAGTTCAAAGTGAAATAAAAATAAATTTAAAGACTACATATATCAGATGATAAATCATAAAGCAAAATAACAAAAAATACAAAATAAATTAAATATAAAATAGCCAGAAACTAAAGTAAAAGGTTCAATGAGCAAAAATCTAAAATGAAATAAAAGAAAATAAATAAAATAAAATAACAAAAAGTAAAAGGTTCAATGAGCAAAAACCTCAAATAAAATAAAACACTAAAATAAAAAGATTAATAAGACAAAAAATAAAATGCAATATTAAAAAATAAAATAAAAACAGTATTAAAATCCAAAATAAACAGAAAGGAAGGACAAAATATAAATAAAATTATAAAAAATAAAATAAAAACAGGATTAAAATCCAAAATAAACGGATAAGAAGGACAAAACATATATAAAATAATAAAAATAAACTCTCCCCAGTCCTGAGTGTATTTTAAAGGCAGCTCCAGCTGATCTTTGAGTTTGATGATGAGGAGCGAAGAAGATCTCTACAGTGAAAAACCAATGAAGCTCCAACAATCACACCTGCCCTTAAATGTGTTGGTTTATGGAAATAGGCAGAGTGACTGAGGTAAGCTGGGAATGCGTTGGTGTAAACAGCTCATCTGCGAGTGCGACCTTGACCACGGACTGTCCCGCAGTCTGTTTACTGCATGTATGTAAATGTAGCCATTGTCTTGGCTTCTTCTCCAGGATTAGCTCCTCATTTCCTTGGCACAGTTCCTTCACCCAGGGCTGTGTCTGCTGTGTACACAGATCTTACACAAAGCCCCCGATGTCATTTCACTGATACTATTCTGTCTCACAACACGGGGATACACACAGTCTCCTCTGTTGTTATTATCAATATGCCGAGAGCAGAGGAGACGCAGGACTTGACTTCGGGAGTCAATTTATTTTAACACCTTGTATTTCTGTGGCTCTGACCTTGGTGGGATCTTTTCTCTTTGGATCACTTCAGCACAGTTTTTCCTGCATTTTGATGTCAAGTAATGTCACAACCTTTTTTTTTTTTTTTGTAGAAGAAACACCACTAATTGCCGTCCAGTTATTTCCTTAAACATTCAACATGAGGACACAACCTGGAGCGTAAACCCTCATGTTAAAATGAGCGACGCTGGAGGCAGCTCGGTGACAGCGGGGTGGGAGGAGAGTGTTGGCGGAGGTGTGGAGGTGGGTGGGGGTTGATAATCACGCATGAGAGAAGAAAAGGGCAGTGTGGTGGATGGAGAGGAGCTCCACTGGGCTGCTCCTCCTCTTTTATTTTTTCCTTGCTCCCAAACAGTGTCCCCATTAACAGGACTGATGTGCATCTCTGCAACAAGCCGCAAACTCATTTGGCCTTGGGAGCCATAGAGAGTCCTCAATGTGTTAGGATAAGTCACTCCTGAGACCACTAAAAGCCATTATTAGAAGGTGTTTATTGAGCTAGCCGTGGCCTAGATACAGCTTAATATCCTGAGAACAGTTATAGCCCATAATTATATTACATTTTGGATGAAGACTGGCTGTGATTAGATAAATGATGAATAGCTCCATCAAGATAGAAAAAAAATAAGGTGCAAGGTTTCTGCAGAGATAATGTACTGTTGGCTTATTTTTGCAAAGAGTCAGAACATTTGCTTTGACGATATTGTTTGACTCTGGAAATGGATTTCATTACATGGGCAAAGGTTTATATTACAAAAAAAAAAAGCAAAACAGGGGAATACCAGCTTCTTTTGTCAGATTTCATTCTCCCATGCACCTCGCTACCAGGTGTAAATTAGACAGGATTCAATCTGTTTTTTCAGCAGTCGGTCGGTGAGTTTGTATTTCAGCTGGTTTTGAGCTTTCTGTTTGAAAGTGTGTGTCAGAAAGCGAGTTGAAATTGAATACTGGTGTGGAGGCAAAAAGACATAAAGCAGAATCCCTGATTTACAGTGGTTGGACAGTGTGGGCTCGGGTGTAGCGTGTATGTTTTACACCTTTTTGTATGGATCCTTCTGAGCAGCAGCAGCAGCAGCACTGTAAACTATCACTGGATCATGGATGATGGGGGGGGGGGGCGGTTTTTTTATCGCAATCCGGACGTGGACGATTCACAAATGTCCAAATTCTGATTATTTAAATGTTAAATAATGTAAAACAAGGAAACAAGAAAAGGTAGAACTCAGTGGTGCAGCATGTTGTCACTGTACGCACATAACAAATAAACATGGCCGACTGTAAGATCCAACCAGCTCCATGTGGATTAAAAGTCAGCGTATGGAAGCAGTTTGGTGGCGAAAGTGAACAGACTTATCAAATCAAATCAAATTTTATTTATAAAGCACTTTTCATGCATAAACATGCAACACAAAGTGCTTTACATGTTAAAAACAATGATCCCTTGTGCCCACCTACCACCCGACCCACACCCACCCCATACTCCCATACACATGCACCCACCAACAACACCCAGTAAAAAATAACATGAGGCCTACAGAATTATATGTTATATATTTTCTACAATATGTTTTTCTTTTGTCTGATTGCTATATTGCACATAAAAGCAAGATTTAGTTTACATTTTTTCTTAAATATGTGAAAAAGGACACGTTTTGATGTTAGTGATTCAAGATATGTTACAAGCCAAAGATGCTGTGACCTTCTTTACAATGCAGCTGTAACGTCCCAGTTTACACATTCCCATCAGTTAAATAAAAGTTAATGGAAATAAATGTTGTGAAAAAGCTGAAAAGAAAAAAAAGATCAGTTTAAAATCGAATCCCAGCCCCTGAATCGTAATCGAACCTTGATTCCCGCCCCTACAGATTATAGACTGTGTCTGGAAATGGATGCTGGCTCCACCAAACTCCGACTTAAAATCACAAATCCTCATCGTGTGCATGAGTGTTTCCATATTGTTGTGAACAGACACACAAACAAACGCAGGTGAAGCAGCGACTTCTTGGTGGAGGATGCATCAACCTGTGACACACATCTCGACCTGTGTGGGCTTCCATAGAAAACAACAGACTGACAAACTGCTTCTGAAGCAGGTCACATGCTGCTGGTGCGTTGCCCTGTAGATGTCTCCAACACACAGAGCTGAACTGAAGGTGCTGCCTTTACTTTTTATGGACTTTCTCTCATATTCTCTGGTGATCGTCGCTGTGGCCACATCTCCTGCCAGTCACACAGTGATTGTAAAAGAAGTGAGATAGACGATAAGATCAGATTTTACCCATTACCTCACAATTAGCGCTGGTGATGCACAGGTTTAGCGCTGCAGTTTTATGGGGAAAGGATAACATCTTGTCTGTTTGCATGTGTTATGTTCAAGCACTGGCAACTACTCATCACTGTGAAAAATCCTGAGGATGAAAGAAGAAAATCAGAGCGCTCCTCTGATCGTTTACGACCTCACCATTAAAATCTGGAGAGATTCCCAGTAACGTAATTAGACTGTTGTGTTATATCTGCCTGGGAACCGTTATTCGATGTCATTACAGCCGCTATAGTCTTCCTCAAATTATATGAGAAATCAGTGCATCGTCCTTCCTTCCACCATGAAACAGTAAACACGCCTTTTGTTGCTTCTTCGTCTCCCTCCTCGTAACTAATCGGTTTCTATTTAGTTAGTCCGTATTACCTTTAATAAAAAAGTAATGTTGTTGTTTGTGACGACCTGTAGTCTCAGGTGTTGGATCTATTCCTGTAATACTTCATAATCACTCCCGTCACACTTTGATAAATTGATTTCTTGCCATAATTGGAAAATGAAAAGTAAAACTGACCTGAACGGGAGGCAGGAAGTTGCAGTACGGGTGTGTAGGATGCATCTTTGTGCTGCTGCTGTTGTTGTTGGATTAAGGATCGTACTACCAAGACGTATAAATCATGATATCTCTGTCTTTGCTGCATCCATTTGACCGCTAGATTTTCGAATTTGCCTCATGCCATCCCACCAACAAGCCCGACAACACTTCAGAGGTGCACTGCTGGAGTTCACAATGTATCAGGTTCAGCTCCTCCAGCAGAAACTGTAACAAACATCAAAAGTAACGAGATCTTTTCAAAATCACAAATTTCAGGATCAGCGATCGGATCCGCCTAAAATCAGCGCTGAAGTCAAACGACAGCGTTTCTTAATTATGTCGTTATCAACTTTATTTGACCTTAAAGCTACTTCCTGTGTTTTTTTTCCTCGATGTTTTCAACAGTGCTGCTGCCTTTTACATTATTATTCATTTTTAAATAAAACCATTTTCGACGCCTTGAAAGACTCAATAAATCTAAGGCCGAGTCGCTCTGTATGTAAGCGGTGTAGTGCGCTACCCGAGAGGCAAAAGATTTAACTGACATTTTTAAATAGGTTCAATGAATAGGTTCATTGGGACTTTAATTACATTCACTCTTTAACCGAGAGTGTTGTTGGCAATGGAAGTGGATCTTGACAAGCCAATGTGCTCTTATGACACCCCACCCACATAGAGGCTGCTGTATGCCTTGATTGCCCCTCTATCTACAGGCAGTATGGGCACACCAGTGAAATCACTAATGCGTAATTAGCAGATTAGAAGATCCAATTAGGAGATCTCCTCTGTCTCAAATCAGGCCTCTGTCAACATGTCCTATGAAAATGAGACACTCCACCTTTTACCACATGAGGTGGACGCCTCCTGCTCCCCAAATGACCACTGATGATTGACTGAGCGTTAAGTGCTTTGTTTTGCCCCGTGGACACCCTTCTTAATTAATTATTCATATTTTAGGACACATTTCAAAGTGATGCTGAGCCTCGTGTCAGCTCTGAGTTGTTTTTAATCTATTATTTGAAGGCTAACAATAAACACAGATACAACACCAAACGTTGAGAAAGCGACTCCCTGACATGTAGTTTTGATTGTCTTTATAAAAGTGTTGAAGAAAACATGTATGATGATGAATCATCTTTAAGCCAACGCTGCTTTGTTCAATTTATTTTGAAATGGCTTCTAAGCGCTAAACATAAAGCAGTGCTGTTGCTTGTGAAGAAATAATAACCATAATCATCTTTGGCACATTTTGCTTTATCCTCGTGTTCCACTCTCAGATAATTTTTTTTTTTCTTCTGCAAAATGGGCTGCAGCAATAAAGGGAAAGTGAAGCTACATTAAGTGCTTTAATAACCCATTTGCCCTCATCAACACACTGTAACGACTTCGTGGTGCTTTAAAAAAAGATTGTGAAAATGTCCTGTGTTATATTTAGACGTACTGTTCCTGGGTCTGTCCCTGAGCGTCCAATATACTGTACAGGTCTCAAGCTCACCTTTGACTCTCTCACCGTCCCTGTAAATACATAATAGATAATTCAAGTGTTGTGTTCACCGGATTTTTCCCAATCCCTGCAACTTATTGTTGTCATCGTAAACACTCTCTGTAGGAAACTCGCTGTTATAGTAATAATATAAAACTCCTGCAGTAGTGACCAGGACATGATCACGATCCAGGTGATTACTGTACACACACTGCTTTAAAGATGTCATGTTAGCTTCATCTATTCTATACAGTGTATGGTTTTGAAGACAAGAGTGTTGCATTGGCCGTCAGCATCTTGTCTTTTTGGAGCCAGAAGTGACCATATTTGGAAAAGAAGGCTGAGGTAGAGAGCAGAAAGGGGGCGGGTCTAAGAGAGGTAGTTCATGAGACCAGACCTGTCAATCAAACCATCCTGAATACACCTGAAAGAAGTGACTTTAGTTAATGACATTAGAATACATTGTAGAGCAAAAATATTGATGATGATTGAATAGTTTTTCATAGCTGCAGAGTTTTGAAGGGAAGTTGATTGAAGCTCAGTTTTTCTTGGAGTCAGCATCTAGTGGTTGTCGATGGTATTGTCGTATTATACCGTCAATATACTGCCATTATCATCCCACTTTTGTGTTTTTGGCAAACCAATATTCTCACTGCTTTAATTTAGTGCCCACCAACATCTGGGGAAAAGTAACTGAAATTAAGTTCTTTCACAGCTCGGTACTCAACTTTCATCACCAGCTGGTTGTTGAGTTTGTCTGTAGTGTGATGTAGGGCAAGTAATGACAAGCAGTCGATCCATCACGGCTTGTTTTTTGGAAACAGCTGCTTTGCTGTTGCTGGAAACAGGAATGATACGAGTGCCAAGACTGAACCAAAACAGTGAAGAAACAATATTCTACAAAAGCCTAAAAGATCTCCAGGATGTACCATCATCGGGTTTGAGATTATTAACAGGAAGTGGATTTTACAAATGGCTGTTTCCACTTCTGTGGAGTCACTTACTTTAACTTTGTTTCTCCTCTTGTTTTGTAATCAATAAGGAGGGCTGCAGTTAAAGGAAACAGATTGTCACAATTCCCAGTTTGATGTGGATGTGAGACGCTTTTTATCTGCGACAGATGTGACTTTTAAGGAAAGGCAATAACGATAATTGTCCTTAAACGCGCTCTCCTTTGATTGCTAAAACAATGACCCAGGCAATTTGGAGTTTGACTTCCCATGTGAGATAATAACACAAATGTACTGTATTTTACTAGGTGACAGTAATTGCTCATAAGTGATACTCACTGATTTTGACATGCAAATTGCTTTATGTGGTGTGACTGGGACTGAGTGCTTCCAGAACCTGACAGCACATCCAGACAGTTCGGGGCTTAAAAGCAGGACTCGTTAAAAATGGAAACCAAAGAAACTGTTGTAACGCTTTTTGGTTTGGTGGAGATGGAAAATGTTGGATTTCTGATTTTACTGAGGACTCTTAATGTTGCTGCAACGTCTAATCTAATGCTGCGGCAAAGCACATTAAGGTGATGTTGAGAGTTCTTGAATGATTTGATGAATGTTACATTTAGAGCAGATGCATTTTTTTTGTTTGATAAAGACGTCATAATGCAGATTTATGACACTTTGATTGTTAATATATTAGTTATTAGTTTGGTTGAAAGTAGGTACTGTTTAACATACCTACTAAAACATACATATTAATAAACTGCTGGCTTTAATTTTAATAGTAAATAATAATATTGTATAGTAGTTTTTTGTACTGTTTGTTCTTGCACTCTTGTACTGTATATTTTTTAAAATTGATGTTTGGACCAAAATTTGGAGCAATTTAGCTGAAGCATCTGGATTAATAAAGGCTGTATTCAGACCAGAAAAGTCCTTTGGTCCAGTTGTTTGGTCCTGACCAAAAGCGGACTTTATTTTTTTCATTTGGTGCGGTTCCTATTCAGACTGTACTTTTTGCAAGTGGACTATATTCTGTAAACACATCCATGTGTGTGACGATCGGTGCTCTCATTGGACAGCACTGACAAAGGTCGGCACACAGATAACACCCGGAAATGGAGGTAAACATGGAATTGTTCGGGCGACCGTTTGAAGCCCCTGTCCTTCATTTTCTCATTAAACATGCTGAAAACAACCGCATTTTTGTGTCTTTTCAAGTAGTTGGACTATGTGTGCATCTGCCCAAATATCCAAGAGGCACAGTGTCCCCTTGTTGCTCCAAGTCTGTCCACGGCTCATTGTTTGTAGCATGTAGCATTAGCGTTAGCAGCAGCAACGAAGGTATATTTTTTCCCACAATGCTTGGCTACGGTGGCTTGTTAGGCCCAAAAGACACATGTATCCTGTAGTTAGTTCGGATGGACCTTGGTTTGTATTCAGACCTGCACAAGAGAACCAGGATCCGCACCTGAGTTCGTTTGGAAGCGGACCGAGACCACCTCAAAAACAGGGTCTCGGTCCGGTTGTTTGGTCCGCACCAGGGTTCGATTGTGTCTATTCACACCTGCATGGAAAGTCCGGACCAGTGTGGGAAACGAACCCTGGTCCGTTTAAAGTGGACCAAACAGTCC
>OOFC01042992.1:0-10242 GCA_900323345.1 Pseudochromis fuscus
CAGCTAGCTTGCTAGCGGCCGGTTGTTGTGAACCGGCTACCTATGCAGTGACGTACTGATGTTTTACGTGACGCGGCCCCAACTTGGCTCCTTGCCAGTGGAAAAACAAACCAGTTCATAGGAGAAACGGGATCTGAACCAACTAACCACCAGCCCGGAACTAGCGCTGTTCTTGTTCGGTGGAAAAGGGGTAATGTAAAAAAAAAAAAGATTCATTTTAGTAGAGAGAGCGGCCAATGTGGAAAATGCAACACGTCTGGGAAATTAATATGTTAAATATACATTTGGCTTCCTGTTTTTTTTTGTTTTTGGAATTGAAATAAGGAATCGTTAGGAACCAGAATCAATAAGCAGAACTGAAATGAGAATCAGATTCATAAAAATCCTAACGATACCCATCCCTAACAGTCACACAGAAAGTCACCGGATCTGAGGAATAATTCAGTAAACCTCAACTTAATCTTACTGCTATGAAATGAAGGAAATAATGAGATGTTAATAAATACAAAGATTCAAAGTGGAAATTTGTTTTAAAGCCAATTTTATCATCAACAGAGTCCACACTGCAGCTTTAATACGAGACGATGCTTCAAAGATCAGTCCTCCTCCTGACTGCTCCACAGCAACACAGGTACCACAAACATATTTCCCTTGAGAGGAGCTGCAGAAAAACTATATATTCAAATAACAATATAATAATAGGTGATGGTGGCGTTGATGTTAGCACATGACACAGACACTCAAGATATTTACTTCTCCTCCTTTTCCTTGTTTATCAGCTCACATTTCAGGGAGGATGCAGATGCCCCATCAGAGACACTCGTGTGAAGCTCGAGCTGTAAACTCCGCAGGAATAATTCAGTGTTTTTCTCTCTTTAACCCTGTTTTTTTTTCATCCGTTTCCATTGGTAACTTTTGAAGTTTTTTTTTTTTTTCTCCCACAAGTCATTAAAGAGGGAGAAGCGATGGGAGGAGGATGAGAGCTGCATGCTGCTGGTTTGCTGGCTAACGAGCTGTTCCTTGTTGTGAGTTTCAATTTGAGATAACACGCGAGCTGTGTTTCAATAAAGCATCAAACCCACTCTTTGTGCATAGATTATGTTGGTGGGCTGCGGAGGAGAGGCTGGGAAAGCATCGCCGTGGGTTGGTGGGGATGTGAGTCTGTTTGAAGGAGGAGGTGCAGGGATACAGAGAGGCAGCAGAGGAGAGTTCAGGTGATCGGAGTCTAACAAACTGGTGAAAATAACATCACAATAATGATGATGAGTCAAGCTGACAAGGCGACAAACATCTGTATCTTAAGTGGTTTTTGTTTTCAGTGTAGCATCACAGGTCTCATTGATTACGTCCACCAAGGAGGACATGAAACAATGACCCAAATTGTTATTAAAAAAAAAAAAAAAAGTAACAAAAGCCAAAATGTAACAACTGGTCAATCCTGAAACAAGATGCTGAACCAAAAATGTAACAACTTGCTACATCTTGGGTCCGTTAGTGCATTTTAGGCTCAGCATTTTTGTTACATCACTGACCATTTATTACATTTCAGGTTTTATTCATTTCTTTGTAACAATTCAGGACATTGTTACATTTTCGGCCATTGTTACATATCGGGCTCTAACAGTCCACATTGGTTCATTTGTTCCTTCGAAAAACTTATGAACATCTTGATGAATTTGTTTAGAAAGATAACAGGTAATACACAAAGAAAAAAAAATGTTTGATCGAGGCAGTGTTACTATTTCACCACAAGGGGGCAGCAGTGTTCAGTCTACAGCATCAGTACAGCTGGATTATGCCTTGGTGGAGGTTTGTGCTCTCTGAGTGCTTTCGACTTTTGGCTTTAATCTCATTGGATTCCCTTTTCGGTGTCTTCTTCTCATTTGTTTGTTTCTCTGCAAAATTACAGAAAAACTGCAGAAAAGATCGAGAAGAATTTTATCGTAGAGGGGGTGTTACCCAAGGAACAAATGGACAAACTCTAGGCTGGATCAGAGGAAGGGATGCCGTCCAAAAAAATCCAGAAAAAAATCTGTTGTCATGGGGGAAGGTTTTAACAAGAAAGTGTTACTATGTCACCACAAGAGGGCGGCAGTGTTCAGTCTGTATCATGAGTACAGCTGGATTATTCCTCTGTGGAGATTTGTGCTCTCTGAGGTCTTTCTGTTTGTTTTCCAGCAATATATTTGGAGAGACAGGTTGTTACAAAATGAAACAGATGATTACAGCTTGGTTAAAACCTGGGGCGTCCATGGCTGGTGTTGCATGTCCCACCCCTTCTCTCTCATCACAGATTTGCTGTCGAACTATGAGCTGTCTAAGAAAAGCTTAAAATGTTTTGACGTCAGATTACGAGAACCTGTCTGAAACAAAACCCACAAATGTCAGAAAATCCCAAGGTTTTAGCTCGTGTTGCTGTTTACCCACAAGAGGGCAGCAGTGTTCAGTCTATAGCATCAGTGCAGCTGGATTATACTTTGGCAGGAGTATGTGATCTCCAAGTGTTTTCTAGTTTCCTCTATGTTTTTGATCTCACCGGACTCCCTTCTTGGACGTCTCCCTCTCGTACTCCTCTTGGAGGAGGTTCAGCTTGTTGGGTAGATACTCCTTACAGATACGCATGGCGTCGCTCCACATGTCTGCATCCTGGACAGTAACAGTATCAAACACAGTAAACACAGTCAAAGATGTGGTTATAAAACTGTGAATATGAGACAAATATTTTAAGTAAAGTTTCAGTCATTTTCCAACTTTCTTCTTGTTTATTTTCCTCCGAGCACTTTGGCGTTTGGCGTTACCTTGTAATATTTAACGGCCAGTTCGGGTCTCTGGGCTCGGAGCAGGAAGGCTTCAGCCTTCTGGAACTCTTTCTGTTCAAAGCAGAACTTGGCTTGGCCGACCAGAACCTCAGACACGCTCTCTGGATCGTGGCCCTCAGCCACCCGCTGCGCGCTGGCCCAGTCCTTGTTGTGAAGGTACCTGAAACAGGACACACACAAACACACACACACCACCCCCGACAAGAAAACAAATAAGATCCGAACTTTTTTAGGATTATTTAAAATCTTTTGATGTTAACTTGTAGTTTCAATAACGAGATATATAGTTTACTTCAATAATCTAAAAGCAGAGAAGAAATCCAGACAAAAATTAATGAAAGTAAAATAATAATAAGTTAACAAGTGATTAAACACTATGAACCTCCATCTACTGTCAGTACTGGTCTCATGTATCTGCAAAGCATAAAACAGTAAAATCACACTATTCAAACATGTGAAAGTCATGTACTTAAAATGTTACTTAATCTAAAGTATGAAACTTTATTTAGAAAAATGTATTTAACAAATATTTAGCACTAAGTAGTAAATCAGGGTTGATATCAATTTACAAATGTGTGTTAACATGGTCAGAAAATCAACATTTCACTCACATCAGCACAGCTTCTTTGGGTTTTCCTGCTTTGATGAATTCAACCTCAGCCTCAGGAAACTTTAACTGGAAGTTGAAACCATGATGATTTTCAGAATTAACACGAAACACCAGCAAAAACCAAACAAAAAATGTCGCTTTAGTAGAGGAAAGATGAAAAGAGCTTTAAAAATCAGATCCTCTCTGGCTGATGATGGTTTGATGAACCAGACTCATGTTAATTCAGAGAACCTGTGTTGGATTTACCTCGTCCTCCAGGTAGATGGCGTGCTTGAGGTGGATCTCAGGAATCTTTTCCTTACATGAAAGTCGGGCCAAGTCGAAGGCAAAATCAAACGATCTGGAGAGAAGAGCAACAACATTAAATGTACAGACAGTTTACATGGACACATACTGTAATGATCACCTGCTCTGCTTTAGCTAAAACCTACTCGACATATTTAGGCCAAAAAATTCACAACAATTCTCACTTTTCCTGGGACCTGCTGCTGGACCCTCATTTCCAGAAGCTAATAATTCATGATGGTTTAATGTTCACACTTCCTTCCTGACAGTGCGACTAATAAAACCTCAGCAGGGTTTAATGTTTTCTCCTGAGCTCTACAGATGAGAGTGGAGGTAAATGAATGGCAGTGTGTGACGGGTTTGTGCGTCGCTGTGATGCTCACACGTTGTTGGCTGCGAAGTCGATGGCGTACTCCAGCAGGCCGAACTTGTTGAGCAGCTTGACGGCAGCCTCTCCTCCCAGACTCCTGGCCCACAGGTAGGCCACCTGCTTCTGGGCGCCGGCTCCCCCGTGGCTCTTTGCCACCTGACGCACACAGACACACAACATATATGAATATATGTGTATCACTGTCAAAGCCTTCCAGCTGTGTAGCTCCCCTGACCCTCACACCACACACAACATTGTTGGTCAGTTTAATAACACACTGCAGTGTATTTGTGCTCAGCTGGAGAATATACAAAATGGATGAAGCTAACGTGATGTCACCACGTTATCACCGTCGCCATGTTGGTTTTCAGGAGCCAGAAGTGACCATATTTGGATATGAAAGGAGAAGTGAGGAGGCTGGTCTGACCCTTGAACCTGAGGACACTATCCAATGTGAATGAGACTCGACTTCAGCGCTGCTTTCAGTGGAGACCAGAGCTGTCAATCAAACTAACCACGCCCCTAAATCGTCCTTTTGAAGCCAAATAATAATGGACGAATCAAGTTCAACACCAATCATGTAATATTCAGTCAATACATGTTTTCCACAAGTTATTCTGATGTCATTAGATAAAGTCAACTCTTCTTCTCAGAGATCTGGTGGGAGGAGTTAGGGGCGGGGCTAGTCTGATTGACAGGTGGTCCATCTGAAAATCATTTCATCATTAAGGAGATATCAGGCTGAGAGAAGGGGAGGAGTTAGGGGCGTGGTCAGTTTGATTGACAGCTCTGGTCTCCAATGGTGTACAGATGGTTTGGAGGCTCATTCACCAGTGAACTCCAGTCTCATCCACATTGGACAGTGTCCTCAGATTCAAGGGTCAGACCCGCCTCCTCACTCCTCCCTTCATATCCAAATATGGTCACTTCTGGCTCCAAAAAAACAACATGGCGACCTTCAAATACCAAAGTGCTGAGTCCACAAAACATTAGCTTTGTCTAGTCTATATACATCTATGGCAGGGGTCTCAAACTCATGCCACGGAGGGCCGAGACCCTGCAGGTTTTCTGTCCAACCAGTCCAAACCAGGTGAATTTAATCATCAACACCTCCTTCAATTTGGGAGAAGCAGCTCATCAGTGAGATCAGCTGCTGGAGAGATGGTTGGAAAGAAAACCTGCAGGGTCTCTGCCTCCATGGCACGAGTTTGACACCCCTATGGTCTATACTGATGAATGTATCCTATGCATATATTTAATATTTTTGTAGTTGAGGGTAGTTTTTTAGTAGTTAACACATGATAGTATATTTCTCCCGTGCAGCCTTAACCTGTTTCCAACTGTGGATCAATACTCCATCCATCCATCAGATACAGGGATCTCTAGACCAAGCCGATCACTTAATCTTTGGTGGTTTCGTACGATTAGTATCAACATAAAAATGTAGGTTTTACTGGGACTGTAATGAGATGAACAACGACCAAGCAAACAAAACAAATGTGCCGTCGGTACCCTGTGCGCCTCCTCCCACATGTCGTTGACTCTGTACATGTGGACAGCAGCTTTCCACTCTCCAGCCTCCATGAAGTGGTACTCTGCCTCCGAGAACCTGGATTCAGCCTCCAGCTCCTGCAAAAAAAAGAAAAAAAAAAGCGTATTTATTGTACATATTAACACAACTTACACATCACATGCAGGAAGGCTTCACAGCCTCATAACAAAGGGAATTAGATTAAGAATTAGACTATAACAGAGATGTATAATTAATGCCTCTTCAGCGACTCCTTTTCTTAAGCTCGTGACACAGCAAAAAGAAAAAAACTGCTGACAAATTTAAAAGCGCTCAGTGATGAAACTTTACTGGATTTCTTTGGAAATCTGGAGCTCAGAGGCTTCAAGTCTGAAAGCTCCCGTATCTGGACATAATTAAAAGATTGCAAAATAAGACTGTGTGTGTACACTGTGGGCATCAAAACTTCACAATTCAGAGGAAAAAAACTCGGAGTTAATTATTGTTCGAGTTCAAAGCGCTCGCACGATAATTGGACGGCTACAAAAAAAGAAGCGCTCATTTGTCTACTGTTGCATCGCAAACAGAGCAGAGCCTCAGATGCAGCCCTCCAAGCTAAACCCTGATCCAGCTGCAGTGGTGTCAGGAGCTTTATCTGAGGCTTTTCAGACAGGAAACCACATCCACTGTGCTGAAGGTCGGTCCTCCTGCCACTTTCACACTGGTCTCAAATGGTGGAGTTGTTTTGCTCATCTACAAGTACTTAACCAGGTAAAAACACACAGATGTAATTCTGTGTGAGCCTTTGCTTCATGAGCAAGGCTGCTGCACTTCACTGCTTCCTATTGATCCTTCAGAGAAATCCAGCTGCGTTGCTACACCCCTGAAAAGACGGGACAGAAAATGGACACTAAACAGAGAGAGTGACCTCCAAGTCTGTCTGATGATGTTTGTCATTAAAACAGAACCAGCTCCAGTTTTCCAAGGTCGGACTGTGCAGCGTGATGAGTTCAGAGGTCGTCTGCTCCTACTGTGAATAAAATGGAGGCAGCTTCAACTGGGCTTCATTTTCAATCAATTTGCTGAAGCTGCAGTTGAACATGTTCAGAAGATGTTCAATAGCATCAGGGTCACCGACTTGTTGTTATTATCTCCACCAACATGCTTATTTTAATATGCCGTTTACAGGGTTATTACACATGTTTTCCACAAATTTCCAGACTTCTCAGTAAAAAAAATCTAATAATTTGTAACATTTTAAGAAATCGATGTTAATAATGTAAAGAAATTATGGAATTAATCATTTGTTTTCATTATTCTTATAAGATAAATATTTCTCCATACACTAGTTTCCATTTTCAATACTTTTCCAGACCTGGAAAATTATAAAATCAAATTCAATACTTGTGTAGGAACCCTGTGTTTAACATTACAAGAAAACTACTGCACTTTATTGGAAGGGTTGGGTATTACTGCATGGAAATGGACAAAGCAACTGGGTCTTAAAAAAGGGCAATACCCCCGATGGCCACTAGGTGCTGGCTCCAAAAAACTCTCTCCATTGAGGGCAGACCTGAAGTGGACTCTCATACATATTGGACAGTGTCACTTTGTCTCCAAATATGGTCACTTGTGGCTCCAAACAACCAACATGGCGACGTTCAAATGCCAAACTCCTGTCCACAAATTAATGGGCAGTGTCAGTTTAGCTTCATGGAGTCTATATACAATCTATGGTTATTACTGAAAGAACAAATGATTAATTATTGGTGCTGCATCAGAGAGGAAGAAGAAGGAGGAAGCAGTCGGCACAAGATAAAAGTCTTTGTGGCATCTTCATGGACTTTGTTGAAAATCTGTCGACATGCAGGAGATAATGTAACAGTCTGAGACTCAGTTTGGTGGAGATCACAGGGTTTGTGCCTTGGTGGAGGTCGGTGCTCTCTGGGTGCTTTCTACTTAATTCTCTGATATCATTTTTCACTGAACCTCACTCTGATCTGGTAACAAGAATAATTACCGTATTTTCCGGACTATAAGCTGCTACTTTTTTCACTTCAGACTTTGAACTTAAACACCGGTGTGGCTCATGTATCGGTGGCACGAAGCTCGTTAGCTTTTTACAAGCTAGCAAGCTCCGTGCCGCCGATACATTTAGCCTCGTCACATCAGACCCGGTCAGAGTGGACCACATGAAACTGTTTGAATAAATTCAATAGCGGCTTATAGACAGGTGTGCTCAATAGTCTGGAAAATACGGTACTCGTGGTATTTAAAATTTTCCCAAATGCCTCTGATCCACGGAGACAAAGCTTCTTCATAGTTTAATGGTTTAAATCAACAAAGTTCTTTGGTAAAATATTAAAGGACAGGTTCAGTTTTTCACACTGGTCTCAAAACAACAGGCCGGACTCTGATTGGTCGATAACACAGTGGAGTGTTATTTGTATTTTTCCCTGCACTTGCTCATCAAACCGGTTTCTCTCGGTGAACTTGTTTCCTCCATTCTGTGTAAAAATGCATTCAAACATTTATCTGAAGTCTTTTACAAACAAACTGGGACTCTTCCAGTTCATTTAGTGTCAAGTTCCCAGTTTGTGATCAGGTCCTTTCACTGTGGTTCAGCAGGAAATTACTGCTCAGGAAAAACACAGCAGAGAAAACTTCTTACTGAGAAGACCATAACTTCAGAAGACAGACAGTTGTCGCTCTAAATATTAGCTTTAGATAAAGCTGTGAATACATTTTTTCACAGGAGGAGGACTGTGGATTTTGTCCCTCATCAATCACTTCAGAAGCTTTGCAGCAGGAGGACGGATTATTGCAGGAAAATGTGTATGTGGGCACCTGCTTGAAGTACTATAAATACAGTTATCCTTTAAGTTAGCTTGAGTTCACTAAGTGCGTCGACTAATTTCTCATATCAGATATCGTTAGCACAAAGTTGGACTGAGTGTTTAAGACTTTGTTTTATTTCTGGCCATCGCTGCTGTAGTGTGTCGTACCTTGGCCAGGTGGAGGTGGGTCTCGGTCAGCAGGTCGGGGTGATGTTTGACCACCAGACGAATGACATCATCAAACATCCGGTTCTTCTTGTACATGGTGATGGCGAGGTCGGGCTGCTTCACTGTGGCGAATAGTCTGGTACCAGCACACAAACAGAGGCGACCGTTGGTGGACAATCTGTTCACGTTTTCATGTGTGAGTTGAGTCTCATCCACATTGGACAGCGTCCTCAGGGGTCAAAGGTCAGACCCGCCTCCTCACTCCTCCCTTCATATCCAAATATGGTCACTTCTGGCTCCAAACAACCAACATGGCCACGTTCAAATACCAAACTCCTGGCTACAAAGTCCACAAACCAACAGGTGACGTCATGTTAGCTACGTCCAGTCTGTCTCCAGTCTACGTCCTTCACCGACAGATTACAAAGACACATTATTATAAACGTGACCATGTGCGTTTACCTCTCGGCCTCCTTGAACTTCCCGTCTCTCTCCAGCTCCTGAGCTCTGCTGATGTACAGAGCCATGACCTCCTCCTCCGTCATACACGTCACCGCCAGCTGTACACAAACCACAACGAATACCAACAACAACAACAGCCTGATTAATTCCTCTGTTACAATTAGACTGGGATGGAAATGACTCGGGTATAATTACCATTTAATCTGATATTTGGATGGGACATGCATAAACATGGAGAGGTGTGTGTAATACCAGCAATGATGAGAAAACACTGAATATTTGGTTCCTGAAATCAACACATTAATGTGTGCGTGCCGACCTTGTGAGCCTCCTCCCAGCGTCCGGCTGCCGTGTACATGTCGATGGCGTCTTTAATGTGACCTCCTTTGACAAACAGCTGCTCTGCCACCTACAGGCCAATTAAAGAAGAACATACACACAGCAGAACAAGTAAAACATCACATCTATGCACTGTCACACCTTCATATTGTAGCTGTGGTGTCACTTCTATAAAGTATACTGTATAAGATCTTGTATTGATGATGGGAGAGTTGGACCATTGTGTAAAGTCTTCTCCAGCACATGCCAAAGAACCTCAGGGGTCTCCTATGTGGAGGTCAATCCATCCTCACTGAATCACTCTTTTACAATCTGAGCCCAATGAACGCTGGTATGGTCATCTCAGATATTGAAGAAAAAATATACCACTTACATCGCATTTTTATCACCTTAGCCAGGCTCCAGAGGCATCTCATTCACACACACTCACACACCAGTGGCTACAGAGCCGCTATGCAAGGTGCTAGCGCTAGGAGTAACTTAGGGTTTGTTGAAGCCAATAATGTAATAACAGCTGATAACATAATAAATTTGCCCTTTTTGAAATGTAATAGGCCAATAATGTAATAACTGGTCAATAATGTAATAAAAGTCGGGAACTGATAACGTAATAATTTTTGGCTAATAGCGGAATAATTTATTATGTTATTGGCCTGGTAAAAGAAAAAAACTTTGCAAATGTAATAACTGAGCGAATAATGTAATAAATTATTAAGTTATTGGCCAAAAGTTATTACGTTATCGGTTCAGGACTTTTATTACGTTATTGGCCAGTTATTACATTATTTGCCAAAAGTTATTACATTATCGGTTCAGGACTTTTATTACGTTATTGGCCAGTT
>OOFC01042993.1:0-10953 GCA_900323345.1 Pseudochromis fuscus
AGTGACATTCCAGTCTGCAGCATGCCAATGGCACGTTCCCTCACGACTGCTGGCATCTGTGGCATCTTGTTGACAGGACACAATGCACGGTTTGCACCGGCTTTTTATTGTCCCCAGTCTGAGGAGTGGCCATGACATGGTGCATGGTGCGCTGCTTGTTGAGCGTGTCCACAAGACACAGATGGTTGACCAACAGATTTACTCAAAATAACCAGAAATTGCAGTCACGTGGAATATCAACAAAATAAAACCTCCAATAATTACTTAGTATGACCACAAACAAATCTTGCATGTTGTGACCTGATTGAGCAAAGCGCAAAAAAATAACACAACAATATAACATGTTGCGTTTATAATTTGGTTCAGTGTAAAAAAATAACCATCGTGTAATGTTGGCTGCACACAACAGAACTTTCCAAGAGGGATCATTAAAGTCCTGAAGGAGGTCAGCCTGACTTCTACATGTTTAAGTTGATCCTCCTTCACTGTGCTCAGGATGTAACACAGTCCCCAAAACATGAGAACAAAGCCCACGTCAGAGCTGCAGAGCTGTGTGTGTGTGTGTGTGTGTGTGTGTGCGTGTGCGTGTGTGTGGTCTGTTCCAGCTCAGTGATAATGGAAGTCTAGCTCCTCCAGCCTGACTCAGCAGTATTAAACACACACATGTTACATCACTGGTGTGTAGTGGGTCCTATAGGACACAGTGTCCTGTGGCTGCTGCTGTTATTCAACCTCTTCTCTTCTTCTTTTGGATTCTCGTATTCAGAGCTTTCAGAGCTCTCCTCCTCCTCCTTCTCCTGCTTCTTTTACAGACTCAATCTGCACTCAGTGGATAAATATTTTTTTGTTGGGATGTTACACTATGATGGGTTATAGTGAGGTTTCTTCTAATCTGATCAAAGGAGACAGGATTGGTGAAAAGCCTTGGAGTTACTTGTCAGTATGAAGGAATTCACTGGGGTTTTTACCCAAATGCACAGCAACACAGTGTTTTGTAATAGCACAAGAAACTTTAACTCAAAGCAAGATAGCCAGATCTTCAACACTCAAAAGTGCATTTCTTTAAAAATAATTATAAGGTTCCTCAGTGCTAAGTGTGGTTAAGTTTGCAGAAAATGACATGTCCTGTCTAGAGTTAGCACATTACTGTATTTCCTCAGACTTTGGCTTAGACGTTTATTTGCAGAGACTCCAGAAGGTAACAAGCCAGCTGGTATTGTATTTCTCATCTCCTCTGTTTGATATGTTTGTTTAGTCATATCTCAGTATGAAGACTCATTTTGGGGTTGAAAATGGGACTGGAGTGGATCATTTGTTACTGTTTTACACAGTAAAAACAAAATCAACAACTCAACACTTCCCTTCATTTCTTAACAGAGCTTTTATTGTGAAACATTTAGAGGCAGACTATATGTCGAGTCATTATTTGTTCATGTTGACCACAGCCCCAGAAATGATCAGAGACCCAGCGTTTACCTGAAAAGTGTTTTGTTATTAGAGAACGAACAGTATCTGCTGAGAAGCTAACAGAGGAGAACAGTGTGCGACAGCGTCCAGAGGTATGTAGCGTTCAGGGCTTGACCGTCCACCAGCTTCAAACTGCATGTGAGCAGCAACAGAAAGTCAGTGAAGTGTCAGTGGGGTCAGAAGACTTAGAAGGTTCAAGGCCTGTGGATGGATCAGGATTAAGAGGTGTATCTGTCACATCTTCTCAACAGTTTACCAGGGGGTGGTGGTAACAAAGTGAAATCTCATTACCGACACTTTTACTCAAGGTCAATCCTAAGTTTATACTTGAAATTGAAGCTCATGTGCAGAGGTCTCTGCAGGCCACCCTCGACAGTAATGGCGCATTTACACTGGTACCTACTCGCTTCGCTTCACCTCGGATTGCTCAGTATCGGCCCCTCGGTTGTATTTACATTGCCGAGGATAGTCCTTCCTCCATGTAGCTGGCCGTCATTTGTGATGTCATCTTTATGCGATTCTTTCGTTTCTGACCGCGCCGTCCAGCTCCCACTGAATTTTCTCATCAGCGACTAATGACAGAAAGGTTTGCACCTCGTACCGAGTCCGTGAGGCAGGATTTCTAACAGATGCCATTTCTCTTCTTGTTGTTAATTCAAATATGTCATTTGCCAAATTTGCCAAAGATTTAAAAATGGCGTGTTTGTGGGGACAGATTACGTGCCGCGCAGTGATGATGCAACGACGCAGTGACGATTCCGACCAATAAGATTTTAGTACCTGCTCCGACCTGACCGGGTACTTTTTTTGGAACCTCAGGAGAGGAGGTAAGAAAACTTGTACCAGGTACCAAGTTCTAGGTACTTTTTCACCAGTGTAAATGCGCCAAAACCGAAGTGAAGCGAAGCGAGTAGGTACCAGTGTAAATGCACCATAACAGTCTGATGTGTTGGATGCATTCACCACAGATGTATCGTCAGGTGTCAACTGTCCAGTGTGTTGTTCAAGATCATGCCTTTGGGATTTCTGAATAGTGTGTCATGCTTTACAAAGATATGGCCCAATGAATGCAGCAGAGATGCAAAAGCTTGTATTGACATATGTAAACCTTCAGTGAATGTCTTATTCAAACAGTCCGGTCCTCATTGTAACCACCAGACACATCATAGCATCAAGGTGAGCAGATGATGACAGTTCATCAAAAACACCTGTGACACTTTGCTTTCCATCAATTCAGTCCTCGATAGTGATTAATTCTTCATGTTGACCTTTACAGAGACAACAAAGTCATCCAGCATCCCTCCCTACCTTCCCATCAGCTCACCCTGGTCGGTTCCTCCGTTAATCTGTCCCACCTCCCCCTCTCCTCCCACACAGTCTCAGCAGGTTCACAGGTGGACAGGCTGCCGCAGAGCGGGGGCCCGCAGCAAGGCCCCCGAAACAGGGTCCAACCCACGTGATGGACACCAGGACTGAGATTTCTTTCAGATTGTAGCTTTGTGGAGCAGATCATTATAAAAAGGTACCAAACCTCACTACCAGCTTGTTACAGGCTTGTGTGTGTGTGTGTGTGTGTGTGTGTGTGTGTGTGTGTCTGATGCCAAGGCCACCTGGTGTAGCAGAGTGAAGGTTAGAGTTACTAATTATAAACTTACTGAGGCCAAGTGCAGACAATACACAGGCAGTCAGTTCTAGATTAGACTCTGTTACATCCTTGAACTGAATGGATTCTGTGGACAAAAATATAAGCATGCACAGTGTTTGCATAGAGGAGAGCAGCTATAGATGGATGCATCAAGAAAAAAATGAATAAACAATAAAGTGAATTCCTACACTGTCATCATACTGTGATCACAATCCTATTTGTTCTTGCTGCTGTGTGAGACTGAGATATCTTTTTTACTGTTTAAATCATGTGATTAGTTAAAGGAAAGTAGTAAAAGGAAAGGAACTGTCACTGGTAAGACGGACAGCTTGCACACTAGAGGACTGCATGAGTGGACAACTGTGTGTGCCCAACAGCAGGGGTTATTCTCTGTATATATACTTAGACATAATATGCCCTCCCTTCAGGGGGCATCAACCTTAAATAATGTATCTTGCAGTTAGGGATGGTCAGGACTTTTCTAAAATTATGAGCAAAAAATAGATATGATATGGAAAAAAAGAAGTTTTGGAGTTGTCTGTATAAAACATGTCAACACATGTCTGCTGGTGATGAGCCTTAATGCTGCTTTACTACCAGAAGCTAAAGTTAAACTATAATACAGAGAACTGCTCTTAGAGTTTCTCAGAAGGCAGCAAAAATAAAGTGCTTCCAACTCCAGACTTATTTTTATATCGAGTGTTACGAGCTGCAACGAGAGCGCCAAGACAGTCCAACACACTGCAGGGCTTCACATTTATACAATGTTTATCTGTGTTTCATGAGGTTGCTGCCGGTTGAAGCCAGGAGTTTAGCAGTGCTGGTTATTTGGAGGTAGGAGGGAGGAGTGAGGAGGTAGGTCTGAACCCTGAACCCGAGCACACTGTCCAATGTGTATGAGACTCGAGCTCAGGTCTGGTCCCAGTGGTCCCAGTTAATTCTGCTTTGTTTCCTTTAGAGGCCTGGTTACTGCAACTACTTCTACATACAGTCTATAGGAGCCTCACATCCACCCGACCTCTTCTACTTCCTGCTGCTAGAAGGATCTTTACTTTCTGTTGGAGGTTATCTTCCACATATCCTATCCTAATTTTTTTTTTTTTTTAATTTTTGGCTGTGGTAATGCTTATGGTAAACATTTTTGTTTATTTTTTCTACTTTTAAATTTGTACCTCAACTTCTACTATAGATCTGTAACACAATGTGGACAACAAAAAAGCCCCACTCAGGGTCTTAGGGACAAAAACTCCCATTAAAAACCTGTTTCTGCTCCATCACACTACACTGAAGACCAATGAAAGAAATGTATGACTCTATAGTGGAGTGTTACAGTGTAGTGTGTATGTGTATATTTAGACACACAAATCATTCTCACAAGGTGCAGTACATCTCTGCAGTGGAGTGACAGTACACCATCGAGCTTTAAAGATGTGTCTGGGTAATGTGTGTGTGTGTGTGTGTGTGTGTATGATGATATTTCCATATGAGCAAGTGGCACACACTTCATTGTTATTCACAGAGATTAAACACAAATCCTGAAAATAACTATGTGTTTGGTAGGTGTGATGATAACTGACAGTTAGATAAATAATTCAGTGAAGAGAGAAAATGATATTAATATATATTACGTTCATGGCAGTTGTTTTATGCTGACATTTTTGTCTGACTGCAGAAAAAAATGAATCCAGGTTGTTTGTAATTGCTGACTTGCTCAGGACTGTGGTAATCAACAAAAGTAAATGGACAATGCTCCATTTATTTTGTCTTTTAATCCTTCAAATGATTGATTCTGCTCAGGACTGATATTTGTTATAAATGACCTAACTGAAAGTGGAGGATAATTTTACTATTGAACAGTCTGTGAAGCCTGTTGTTTCTCCAGCCTGTTGTCATGCACTCCACTTTATTTTGTCTGCATCTTTATGTGGTGGTTCATAATAAATCTGTCACATCACACAGACTCTGACCCACTTTCCATCCACACCAGTGTTCAGGTTGGTGATGCAGTACGAGCTACTTTGGGACTGTCCAAGCAAAACAGGAGTGAGTCACATACAAACACTCATACACCACCTACGTATACACACTGTGTCAGGAGGAGATGATACAGCAACGTTAAGTAAGAGCAACTTGTTTTTGTATCAAATCAAACCATGTGACCATTTGGGATTGATTATTGATCAACTGCTTCATAAATATAGTTCAACTCTGTTTATCTGCATCACTTCAGTTGAGCCGGGCGAAGCGTCCATGTTCTGAATATACTCATCGACCTACACACCTCTCCACGATACATCTATAGCCCGGCGGCGTGTTATAAAAAGCTACACATCGTGAACAGCATAACCATTAGCTGCAATGTCTTACTGTATGTTCCCCTAATGAATGCTAAATGGATGACCCCACTTTCACCTTCCTATTCCTCTGTCTCCTTTCTAGTGTGTTCTACCGTTCTCTAATCTTATTACAGGCTTTCAGCTCCTCTAAGCAGAGTAAAACTGCTGTGTGTGTGTGTGTGTGTGTGTGTGTGTGTGTGTGTGTAGTAGTATCAACATTATTATTACATTTTCATATAACTGAAATCCCCACTGAGGCCGAGTGAAGCAAGTCAGTGTTTTAATAAGAGAGCGGCAGTGAAAGAAGAAAAACATGTAGTAGCTCAGTTAATAGGTAAATACATACCAGAACAAATCTGTATTTATATACACTGTTAAACTATGTCTACTGAACAAGGTGATCCATCTGTTATTGAACAGCGGCAGTGATTGTTTCAGTTCTGAAGATACTTACATAGTTTATTAGACATATGATGGAGTAAAATAATGGGACGTGTCTAAAAACTATCATACACATCCAGCACATTACTGATCCTCTGATGGGTAGTCTGGTTAAAATTAAATCGGACAGTTGTTTCCCAACGAGGTATTTAAAATACTTATTTCTAACATCCTCAAGCTGCTTGTCTGGTCTGACCAGGTGATTGGTCTGAGTTATTGATTAATAGACCAAGAGCATCAGGTCCAGGTGGTACCATGTCCAAGATCCTTTAAACTGGTGTTCAGTATTGGGCAGCGTCCCCGCCTCCTCACTCCTCCCTTCATATCCAAATATAGTCACGTCAGGCTCAAAATAGTCCACAAACCAGTGGTGACATCACCGGTGATGCTTTGTTGCATGGTTCCTACACATCTGAAATTTGTCTGTACTTTTTCCAGACTCTAATTTACAGACTTCTTGGTAAAAAAAATCAAATAGTTTGTAACATTTGAGTAAATAGATGAGGATCGTGTAAATAAATTATTGAATTAATCGTTTCATTATTCCACACACTAACGTCCATTCTCCACTGTTCCAGTCCTGCAAATTTATAAAATCAAATTCCATACATTTCCATACTTGTGTAGGAACCCTGTGTCCCAATACGTTCTGCTTGTCATACTCATTGATCCATATTCCCAATACTCTTGTTCACAGCTGAAGAAAACAACCAAAACATTTCAATCATCAACTAAAAATATTAACTAAAGCTTTGAAGTATCAGATTCAGTATCAGAGGAGAAAGACTGGTGCAGACTGATGAATCCAGTCCATCAGTCAGCAACGATGAAGAACAATCACAGCCAGTGATGAGGCCCCAGCAGCCAGTCTGTGTTCAAAGAGTCACACTAACTTCACCTGCAGATACATCAAACTGAGCCAACTGGGCCTTTTCAACAATATCAACTGAAATATTAGAGCTGAAATATTCTTCTCAAAATGACCTGACTACAAACTTGCTAACAGGTAAAACATGGATCATGTAGAGTAGTGTGGTGCAGATGCTCTGCAGATGTGAGGAGGAGTGATTACGATGTTATTTATGACTGTAGGACAGACACGTTGAGTACAAAAACCTCAGTACAACAAGCACATGAGAAATTAAACACACCTTAACTCAGTTTTCTTTGGCACAGTGAAGTAAAGAAGTGAATATGAATCCTCACGACTTGATTAGTAAGACCTTGTGTCTGTAGCATTAAGAAGTCAAATTTGTTCATAGCACAGTTACATTTTTTCATTTCCTTAGCTTAAGCCTTTTTGCTTAGGGTCTCACACACACACACACACACACACACACGCACTTCTCTCTGTTCTTACCTGGGAAGTATTTGGAAATCCAAAGAGGAGTTTTCCTCAATAGAAGAGGATAAGAAACAACAGCTCTACACCATCCTGAGATGTTTCCTACAGACTGTGGGAAGATGAAGAGTCATCTCCATCCAGAGGATTTTCTGAGCTACTCTCTGATTTAACAAATACAGAATCATTTGATGACATATGATAACTAAGATTTGGAGAAACCTTGAAAGCAACAAGCACCAGACTTCTTTCTTTTTTCTCGGGCTGCCATCAAACACTCAGCTATTTACTGTTATAAGGGACAAAAAAAACCCACTTCTGCTGAACATGTTCACTAGATATGATATGCTCCCCGTGATACTGAATGACAATTAGAGAAACAAACATTACACTGTAAAAACAAAAAAAATAAAAGTGAATTTTTATGATCATGATTGTATCTTGTAGTTTTTTTAATGCACAGAATAATATTAAAATGACCCCAAATGTCTAATGTAAAATGACAAACTAGTAACTCTGAATAACATTATTATTTTTAAAGAACATTGAGTTTTTCAGATTAAAAGACTACTAAAGATTTTGCATAATTTTCCAAATATTTATGTTTTTATTTATTCAATAAAACGGTTACATAAATGCATTTCTAAAATTTGATACAATAATTTACAGCTGAAATAAGACATTGGTTCTGTAATTCTGTACATTGGTTTGTTTGTTAATTGTCTTGAATAATTGTTCTCACAACAAAAACAGTGAATGAATATTAAAAATAAAGATAAAAACACAGGATTTCCTGATAAATTAAAGCTACAGACTGTGTGTAACTACAGAAAATTACTGTATTTTTATGAGCTGTTTGGTTATTTTCTGCTGTGTGAAAATAATTGTTGGTGTTCCAGGTGCCAGGTAGTGTCGAAGTGTATTTTTCTGTGATATATGATACAGTCTGGGAAACATCATGTCTCTACTCCACTCAAACTGGTGCCTCACTTACCACAAGAGCAAGTCCTGGAATTCCACAGAGTTATCAAGCATTTGATAACTTGGCGAATTATGAAGCACAGAATCACGGTACACATTGTTGCCCATGGCAACAGTAGTAGGTCCGCCTCAGTTCACGATAAGCTCAAAGTTAGCCGGAGATTAATGTCGTGAGCAATACATGCTTCACAGATGGACATCAGGAAAAAATGGATGCAAAGAAAGTGTTTTGGGTTTTTTTTTGTTAGAAATCCAAGATGAGTGGTAAAGCGTGAGGAGCAGCAGCAGCAGCAGCAGTGGTGCGGCTCTGAAGAGGCCCTCGCTCACATAAGACACACAGGAGTTAAGCTGATGTCTGCCCGAGCTAATGAGTTTACCAGAGCCACAGATCACATCTTACAGACAGACTTACCCACTGCCTTAATCACCACACTGGTTGACAGCAGCTTTTCCTCACCAGCCCACCGTGTACAAGTCAAATAAGATCATCGCTCAGAAATAAATACGCTCAATAAACAGCTTTAAACCACTTTGACATGGCTGTCTCTTCCTCGTATGTTTTTTTTTTTTTTTTTTGGGGGGGGGGGGATTAGTTTGTGATCTGATGTTGGCACTGTATCCTGTTTTTAACCAGGAAAAAACAACTGAGGCTGATATCTCTAGAAAAAGCAGCTTGGCACCGAGGCCTGTGGTGAGCTTCAGGGCTGTGAGATGCTGGCTGGAACAACCAGGGGAAGCTGTGCCAAGATCAGTTCAGAGATTTATCCCGATGAGAAGCAAACAAGGAAACAAGGAGGAGGCAGGACTGTTTAAATACTTCTAAAAAGATTTCAAACAACTTTACAGAGCTTGGTTATTTCGAGGATCTGCTCCAGAGCGGGACACATTCTGCATGTATCCAACTGAGTGTTATATCAACCCCAAACCCTGCTGCATCACCGTCGTTACAGGGCAAGATCGACTTGTTATGGAGCTATGGTTAAGAGGTAAATAATCTCATAAGGTAAAGAAAATGATGGATGGATAATGAGACAAATCAAACAGGTGGATCAGCTGCAGCCGGATCCACCCCCTCGCTCCTCCCCAGCTTCCTCCGCTTGTCAATCCATAACAGTTCAAAAGTCAAGATGGTGATGACCACAATGGTCAGTGTGAGGGTGAGGCCCTGGGATGTGGTGCTGGCTGCACTGTGACAGAAGTGCTGCTAAGATCAGATCAGAGCAGCACAAGGTTAATCCAGGCCGGTCCTGAGCTCCACAGATAGACAGTTAGCCTGCTGAACTCTGTGGCTTTGGTGGCCTCAATCCAGTCACCACACACACACACAAACACACACACTTAAATCTGCAGCTGTAGTGGTGCAAAAAGCCGGTTAATGTGACAGAAAAACCTCCTTTACCAGGCGTGAGGCACATCAACACAGGTGAGGCCACTTCAGCAATGAGGGAGATAGATAATAAATGAATGGAGCACCAATCAATTTGAGAATCCTAAATCACTTTACAGTATATATGTAATTAAAAAATAAACTGACAACAATCAGCAAATAATAATATCTAGGATTCATCTTCAATCGTGTTGATTATTTTTAAAAACTCCAAAGATTCAGTAAAGTTTTCTTAAAATTCAGATTGTACCATGTTTGCTAGTTTACCTGTGTGACATAGAGAGTGAAAAACTGACATATAACACTAACAATTATTTTATGTCCCCAAAATATCATTGTTGTATATTGTAGATAGTAGATTTTCAGGAAAATCAAACCGTTAATAACTTAAAAAAAACAATGTGATGCAGAAAACTGAACATTTGTCAACAATGTGAATATTTCACCATTTGTAACAAGGGATGGCTCGATACCACTTTTTCAGATCTGATACCGATAACGAAACTGCAACATTGAGGAACGTCCGATGCCGATACCGTTCCGATACCGAACCAATACCTTCTTTTTGTCACTCTAAAAGTTGTTAATAATACGTTTATGGATGTAATTTGCTTAATACTGACATCTAAAAACACCACGTTCACTGTGCAACAACTATTCTGCTCCTAAAAAAAGAAGGAAAATATGTGACAACAACTTAAGTTATATAGACATAGTTATATGGACATAGGTACCTCCTCTCCTGCGGTTCCAGAAAAGGATCCAGCCAGGTCCTAGCAGGTAGTGAAATCTTACTGGTCGAACTCATCACTGCGTCATCACTGCGCAGCAGGAACATTTGTGCCCGCAAGTTTTTGCAATGTGGGAAAAAGCACTAAATAGATCAGTTTAATGTACAATAACAGCGCTTTGGTGCAACGCTAAAAGTTTATTTAAAAACATCAGCTGAAAAAAAATGTGAGCTCTGAGCGCCCGGTCGATCGAACAGCTGACGGAGGTCGTAGCGAGAGCTCATATCTCTGAAAACGTCAGAGCAAGTTTTTAGACCAGCTCTAACTTAATAAATTAAAAACATATTTGAAGTTAAACCAACTAATTTCTGGCCACACAGTCCTTTCTGGGATGCTGCTGCAGATGTTTAAGTTTCTTGTGTTGAAATGTCTGAAATGTTTCTGCTGCCTCCTTCAGACACTCGTTTAGCAGACGCTCCGCTCAGCGTTTACTTCTCTCCTCCGTGAGCGTAAAGTCATTCAAACACAGACATGATGCAGCTCTGCAGCTTTTCACACAGCACATGGAAACCACGGCAAGAGCTCCCCTGTGTTTACGGCATGTCGTGCAAAGTGAAGTTGAG
>OOFC01042995.1:0-13034 GCA_900323345.1 Pseudochromis fuscus
CAGTGCAGCGCCTCTCTGTGGGGTGGCTCAAGGTTCGACACTTGGCCCTCTGCTCTTTTCCTTGTATTTACAGTGGGGACAGGAAGTATTCAGACCCCTGGAAATGTTTCACTCTGTGTCATACAGACAGGTGTGTGCCTTTCCTAATCAAGTCCAATCAGTTTAGTGAGTTCAATATGAATGTCGCTGCAAAGGGTCTGAAGACCACAGACCATGTGATATTTCACTTTTTCTCTTTTAATAAATTTGCAAAAATGTCTACATTTCTGTTTTTTCTGTCAGGATGGGGTGCTGAGTGGACATTCATGAGACATAAAATCAACTTTTTTGATTTTGGCAAATGGCTGCAATGACACAGAGTGAAACATTTCCAGGGGTCTGAATACTTCCTGTCCCCACTGTAAATACAAGGAAAAGAGCAGAGGGCCAAGTGTCGAACCTTGAGCCACCCCACAGAGAGGCGCTGCACTGGACTGAGCTGCTCCAATACAAACACAAAAACCTCTCTGTCCAGTAAGACCTGGACCATCCTGAGGCACCGCCCTGAATCCCCAGGATCTGATGGTCCACTGTGTCTAAGGCCACTGTTAGGTCCAACACAACCAAGACAGTTGTCAGTGGTTAAAAACACATCATCAGAGACCCTCAGCATCACTGTATCAGGACTCTGACAGGTATCAAACCCAGACTGGAAAACCTCAAGAAAAACCTCAGTTAAGAGCAAAGTAAAGGTCAAATTCAGTGTTGCTGAAGTCTAGTGATCACAAATAAAACTGGATGGTATATTTCATTCAATATGTGAAAAGTGCTTTTGGCACCATAGCAACAACCAGAACATCTTCAGAGTCACTGGAATCCTTCATCTTTTCAGATCTCAAATATCTGGAGTAGATCTTATTACAGTCCATCCAGCAGCTGTCCAGATCTTTTACTCTGAGACACATGTAGAGCTGCTGCTCCTCCATGTTGAGAAGAACCAGATGAGGTGTCTTGGGCATCTAATTAGGATGCCTGCTGGACGCCTCCGTGGCGAGGTGTTCAGGGCATGTCCCACTGTTAGGAGACCCTGTGGAAGAACCAGGACACGCCGGAGAGACTACGTCTGTCCTGGGAACACCTCGGGGTCTCCTGGGAGGAGCTGGATGAAGTGGCCGGGGAGAGGGAAGTCTGGGCTTCCTGCTTCAGCTGCTGCCCCCGCGACCCGACCTGGATAAGTGGAAGAAGATGGATGGATGGACACACATGTCCACGGTTGGATGCCTGTAAGGACTCATTCTCATTCAAGCACCACCAAAGTGGACTATCACTGTCTGAGACTGGGCCCTGCCAGCAGATCCACTTGTTCCTGGGTCTTGCCAACTTCAGCAGATACTTCAGTGATCAGTCCACCACACTTAGCATACCTGGCCTGGGAGATGGAGCCACCATATAACACCTGCTTACTGATACTCAACACGACAACAAGTCGGTGGCTAAAGTGTCTTACGCAAAGACACACCAACAGTGACTGGGAATCAAACCACCAACCCTTTGGTTGGTAGACGGCCTCTCTACCACTGAGCCACTGCTGGTCCATAACAGCTCCTCGTCTCCTTTTAGTCGTTAAGCTGCAGCCGTAACGAGTCCATCTTATTATCCAGGTGAACGTTGCTGAGAAAGACCCATGGAACCACTAGAGGGTTGTTGTTAGCATGTAGCCTAGCTAACAGGCCAGCCGCTTGCCACACGCCTCCTCCTGCCTCTGAGCCGCTGCACTCAGTTACACCAATCCACCGTCCTCAGGAGCTGCAGCCTGCGTAGCACTGGCCTGAAGCTTACTTTATACTCCTGCACTCACACGCAACACTACGCCCACGTTGCATCACATGCTGCGCACACGTAGTCGCCCACAAGATGCCACAGATAGCACCTCTTCTGATTGGTCCGTTTGTAGTCACATGCTGTGATGCAGTGCTTCCTTGTACCAGAAAGTAAAAATAACTACTGAAACTGGCTTATAAATGCAGAAGAAACTCCACCGTTTGGTGTCTTGGCCAATACCTGCCGTACAGTGACACCCCCCATGAGGGGGTGGAGCTCCAAAGTAGCTCATGCGTTCACTTATACACTCATTCCTGCTATTTACAAAAGAGCTGCCAGAAGCAGGAGCTGGAGAAGCTGCTGCACTGCTGGGCGCCGCCATCTTTCAGCTCAGACTTGAACCTGAGATGATCGAGTGAATGCAGATCCCAGGCCTGAACTGTTCAGCTCAGTGTGAACTCTGGTAGAATAAATGTCACTAACAAGTCAACAGTGTAACCGTGCAGCAGTCTGTATCTGGGTGTCTTGTGTCACCTGAGGGTGAGATCCAAACATTCATGAGAGTTAAAGTGGTGTGTGGATCAGCTTCCTGTGGACTGTGACCGAGGGCTGCAGCTGCAATCAATCCTTCATGAAATGACAACAGAGGGGCAGACAGGCTGGGAGAGCAGAGATTAAAACCAGATGTGTGGGTTATACATTGAGAAGTATCCTCAGTCATTTCTGTCTCCAACCTGAGACACACTCACTGAAAGTCAATTCTACTGATGAAAAATGAGTAAATTAAGTTAAGTAATAATTCACAGTGGCTCCACAAATTCACATTGGTCTGATATCATCAGATATTAAAGGTTCTCACCAGGAGGCACAATTAGTTGTTTGTTTAAAGGTTGTAAATGGCCTGAATCTGCATTTCCAGAGAGCTGCAGTAGCATCAACTCCCCTTGAATTTCAGTAGCATGTAGCATAAATTAACCCTTGAATTTACCCCAAGGGGAAGAATAAAGTATGTTCTTCTCTTTTCTTTTCTTTTCTTTTCTTTTCTTTTCTTTTCTTTTCTATTACTTCCCTCCTCCTCAGTCTGCTGACATTGGAAACCTTTGGACACATATTGAGTCTTTGGGCCAAAACTCCCTCATGTGATATGGAAACACAGGGCGTATGGAAATGCAGAGTTTACCAGCAGTCCAACATGTGGCCTCCTCCCTCTGAAGGAGAATCCAGTCACATCCAACCGTGAGAAGAAGTTTGTCATTAAATATTCTCCCTCACACAGTAACTGTCAGCTCATAAACACACAGGTTACTTGCACACTTCAAAGTGAGCCGGGCTCACCAAGCACATCTCACACAGCTGACGACTGAAAAGGCTGAAAGCACCGAGACCTTCACCTGCAACACACCAGGGGTGTGTGAGGAAACCTGCAAACACACTGAGGCTCTCTGCTGAGATGAACAGTGGAGCAGCAGTGAATCACAAACCATCACATACGTCCTAAAATCTTCTATTTTTTTCTATTTTTTAACATTGACTTGTTCAAGCTGTGGATTATGTCCACTAGAGGGCACCTCAGAGTCAAAGGTTTCTGCAAACAGTAAAGGTGGGGCCTATGGAGGAGGTGTAATGATGGACCTCTTATAAAACTGATGCCTGTGAAACAGCAATGATGTAAAGTTGTAAGGTTGATGGTTTGCTCCCCGACTCGTCCACATGGGGTTGTGTTTGGAGTGTTGCAGCAACTCTGGATGTGACAAAAATCATTTTCCAGCTTGGGATCAATAAAGTAACAGGTATTAATAACAAGTATTATATTATCCAAGCTCCCCCCAGTCCGAGCTGTTCCTCTGGGGTCTCTGCTGCACCTTTACCACTGAGCTGGGTCCAGTGCTGGTTCAGAGCCACCTCCTGACTCAGCACCACTTCTGTGTTTCCACTGCTCAGCAGGAACCAGCTCTTTGCTGGGCCAGAGCTCAGCACAGAGTACGTCAAGGGCTGTGGGGCGGAGCTATCGTGACCAACGAGTGGCGTGTAAACACAGAGCTGCCATGTTTAAACCACCAGCTAGGGGCTAGGTGCAGTGTAGGAGAGTAGGGAAGACAGCTAAATATGGAGGCTGAATGAAAGCAGCACTGGTCTGAGGAGGAGACCTGGTGCTTCCTGTGGTCTTCTGAGACAGTTAGAGGGAGCCAGAGGTCTTCAGAGGATCCAGGAGGTGGCTGCTGCTGGATGTGGGCGGAGCCTCGACCAGCTCCTTAATAAACTGTAAAAACTCAACAGTGACGACAGGGGCCAGAAGAGAGATGCAGCAGCAGTGGTCGGATGATGAAGACAAGACGGTGACATATGCAGTGACTACAAGTCTGGACCAAAGTGATGGACCATGAACCAACAGAGCTGTCCTCCAGGTCAAGATGCTGGTGTGTCTCAAAGGTCAGAGCTGCATAGTATGCTGTGATCTTTCTGACACAGAAACTCCTACAGCCTGAGGTGAAGGATCAACCTGAGCAGAGCTGCTGCACAGACACATGATGTCCACCGGCCTCAGGAGGTCACAGGCTGCCTGCACACACACCAGTGGTCTTTGAAAATGTCTCATTCAGAGCTGATTGTCAGAGGGACGGGTCAGACTCCATCACCACGTCACTGTGAGGACTGCATGTGCTCCAGTCTGGAGTAAACATGAAGGGTTACAGTGTTACACTGTATTGGTACGCATGTATGTGTGGGGTTTGCAGTACAGCAGACTGGTTGGATGTGTGTACTATGTATCTGCAGGATGATGACAATAAAAAGCTGTTTCTTCTTCTTCTTCTTCACTGCTGAAGCTTTGATGACATCACCCTGTACAGTGTCCTATCCACACTCTTCAAGTACACACTCACAAGGTGGGCCAGTACAAGCTCTGGTTTTGAATTGTATTTGACTTTTTGTTAGTTCTTCCAACGTGTTTATGTTCAGATTGCTTTTGAAGTAAGAATGTTCATACTTTGCAGTATTGTTGTGAATGAGTGCTGGGTTCGAGGCCCGCTGTGAACACTGGACCATGGCCTCCACAGACAGAGGTCACTCAGGTCAGGGTAGATGATGACTGTCAGTGTGGGAGGCTGGTGATTTTCCACAGTCCGTCCTGATCCTTGTGATGACTGTAACTATGATGATTAAGGTCACGCAACCTTATTCATTTTCTTGAACTCAAACCAGGACCTTTCCTGAAACCAAACCTTTCATAAACCAAACCTTCACCACAGTCTGACTCTACCATCACCTCAGTGTCCACAGTGATTACAGGCCTCAGATAAACTGTGGTGGACGGCCACACAGAGAGTCGAGGTGTCCCAGCTCCTCCCACAGCCTCCTGAACGTCTGTCCAACAACTGTCTGTGTCTGTGGGACCTCAGTACAATAAACTGTACAGATGTGGACAGCAGCAGAGACAGTGTGTCCTCCCAGGTGTCCCTGCTCCTCTACATCAAGTCCATGCAGCAGTCCAGCTTTGATTTGTTACTGGTGTCCAGTAACCAAATTAGAGGCTCAACGGACAATAACAATAAAATCTGTCATGAGCTGTTATGATTCACTGATGATTCAAATAACAAAACGTCTGCTCACAACTATAACACAACAACAACATCTGGTCCGAGGATGAGCCTCCAACAGTTTACAGCTTTTATACATTAGTTTTTGATGTTACATTAAATATAAAATGACTCAGACGTAGCACTTACAAATAACTGATAATTGAACAACAAACTAACTGAAGTGACATTTAACTCAGACATTACCTCAGGTCACCCAAACCAAATCCTTCCCACCTCAGACCATGTAGCAGTGGTAAGTGTCCAATCCACCAGTCTGCTGCAGAAAGTTTCAGAAGCTTCAGGCTGATTTAATTATTTAATTTGCAATGAAAGACATAAATGAAGCTTCTCAGAGAGTGGCCAGGATAACTAACTGCAATGGGATGGATTATTACACTGTGTTCAGGTCAGATCTGCAGCTTGTCTGAAATACATCCTTCACTTCACAGGAGGCGTTGTGTTGGGATATCTGGTCCAGCATTTCAATGGTCTCCATTTCTGACCGGGAGGTTGTTTGGCTTGAGAAACACGTATGTTTCTTCAGTCTTGTATGTTAAACAGGGAGCTCCACAGGGATCCATTTCAGGACCAGCCTCATTTCCTTTATCCATGATTTCCCAGAGGCACATTGTGACTCTTTGTGTTTTTATGCTGATGATATGCAGATGTACCTGTCTGCCTGTAGTCCTGGTATACTGCCTCCCTCTGATCCAGGGGCTTGGCTGAAACCTTAAGGGGACAGGTGGTTTTTGATCCAAAAACCTTCCCTCATCTGACTTGTTTTTTGAACTTCTTTTGAACCCCCTTTTTTGTCCAGATTGGAGTGACTGTATACACTCATTGTATTTGTTTTGTTTCAATCTCTTTGTGGATTTTGGTCTGGGAGTTATGAAGATACACAATGGCCCTGGACGAAGCCTGATTGACCTTCTTGCTGCTGCCTTGTTTTCATCCAGGCTCCACACAGGAATCTGGAGGTCAGTGTTACAAAGGAAGTGGAGGGTGAACAGAGGACCAGGGCCTGGATCAAGCTGCATGAGTGAGAGGGATACAGTTACTGTACAACCATGTGCAGTCAACAGATGTCCATGTGTTTGTCCATCTCACATCCTGAGAGTCTCAGACTGTGTTGATGAAACTAAAGCAGCGATGAGAGGAGGTGGATTGTATTATTGCAACTGCAGACTGCACTCATGTGTCATGTGTTCTCCTGACACCAGCACGCCTCCTTTATCTGCCTCCCTCACATTAACCTCTGGCACCTTTTCTTGTCGGGTTTCTGTCGAACACATTTGTGACGACGCTGCAGCTCCAGGAATGTCTGATGAGGAAAACTGATGGTGCGTCTTGAAAACAAAATGTTCCCTTTGTGACTGTGACTTTGTGCAGAAGATTCAGGCTCATTGAGAGATGAATCCCTGCTCTGAAAAGTAATCAAGTTCTTGCTTGAGTGATTATTGATTTTCTGACACCAGGTGAAAGAAGAGCAGTGCAGAGTGTAATTATATGGAAGTTCACTCTGCCCAACTGCCTGTTATGCCTCTGAATAATCAGTGATGACCCCCTTTGAGGTCAGTTTTTCTCTGGACAGTTTTTCAGATATTGATGCACTTCCTGCCCCCACATTGTAAAGTGGACCATCATTAGACAATCATGTATCTCTATTTTTAAACTGTCTGTTTACATTTCTTTTAGAAAATAAGAATTTGGACAATTTGTTTTTCTAAAACTGGACTCAACAAGGCCTCTAGAGGTGAGCGGGGGCAGCAGTCTAAGCAGGAAGCCCAGACTTCCTTCTCCTCAGCCACTTCATCCAGCTCTTCCCGGGGGATCATGAGGCGTTCCAGGCCAGCCGAGAGACATAGTCCCTCCAGTGTGTCCTGGGTCTTCCCTGGGGTCTCCTACTGGTGGGACAAACCCTGAACACCTCACCAGGGAGGCGTCCAGGAGGCATCCTGATTAGATGCCCAAACCACCTCATCTGGCTCTTCTCAACGTGGAGGAGCAGCAACTCTACTCCGAGCTCCTCCAGATGACTGATCTTCTCACCCTCTCTCTGAGGGAGAGCCCAACACCCTACAGAGGAAGATCATTTCAGCTGCTTGTACCCGCAGTCTTGTTCTTTCAGTCACTACCCAAAGCTTGTGACCATAGGTGAGGGTGGGAACGAAGATCGACCAGTAAATCCAGAGCTTTGCCTTTTGGCTCAGCTCCCTCTTCACCACAACAGATCCGTGCAGAGTCCACATTACTGTGGACGCCACACCGATCCGCTTGTCGATCTCACGCTCCATCCTTCCCTCACTCGTGAGCTAGACCACAAGGTACTTGAACTCCTCCACTTGAGGCAGGATCTCCTCCCCGATCCGGAGAGGGCACTCCCCCCTTTTCCAACTGAGAACCATGGCCACGGATTTGGAGGAGCTGATTGTCATCCCGGCCGCTTCATATGTGGCTGCGACCCGATCCAGCGAGAGCTGGAGGTCATGGCTCGATGAAGCCAACAGGACCACGTCATCTGCAAAAAGCAGCGACCCGATCCTGAGGTCACCAAACCAGACCCCCTCAACACCCTGGCTGTGCCTAGAAGTTCTGTCCATAAAAGTTATGAACAGAATCGGTGACAGAGGGCAGCCCTGACCGAGTCCAACCCTCACTGGAAACGGTTTCAACTTACTGCCGGCAATGCGGACCAAGCTCTGGCACCGGTCGTACAGGGAGCCTGTATCAGGGCGCCCGGTACCCCATACTCCCTGAGACCACCCCACAGGACTCCCCGAGGGACACGGTCGAATACCTTCTCCAAGTCCACAAAACACATGTGGACTGGTTGGGCAAACTCCCATGCACCCTCAAGGACCCTGCTAAGGGTGTAGAGCTGGTCCACAGTTCCACACCCAGGATGAAAACCACATTGCTCCTCCTGAATCCGAGGTTCGACAACCTGATGGACCCTCTTCTCCAGTACCCCTGAATAGACCTTGCCAGGGAGGCTGAGGAGTGTGATCTGCCTGTAGTTGGAACACATCCTCCGGTCCCCCTTCTTAAAAACAGGGACCACCACCCCGGTCTGACAATCCAGAGGTACTGCCCCGATGTCCATGCAATGTTGCAGAGTCGTGTCAACCATGACAGTCCCACAATATCCAGGGCTTTAAGGAAAACCTCTTCGAAGCCGTCCGGAAGTACCGCTCCATGGGCTCACCGAAGTCCTCCCATGCCCGAGTTTTTTCCTGAGTTGTTTCTTGGACTAGGCTATTATTATTTTGCAGTACTATGTCACCTGAGAGAAGGGGTACTGCGGGCAACGGCAGTGGAGTGAAGGCCCCAGTCAGGCGAGCCCAGAAGTCTCTCACTCCACCTCCACCAAGGTGTTTCTCGCACTTATGTCTTGTGCTTTGACCATTATTCAGACGTGATTAGATGTTAATAGATGTTCTTCTATCCATATCCATCCATTTCTACCATTCATGCATTTGTTAATTGGATGTTTCTTTGATGTTAATCAGCTGTTTTCTTGTTGGTTTCACCGTTCCATAGATGCATGGTGGGTTCTGTGGCTGGAGGCAGACAAGCTGTCCGTCTGCCCACCAGTCTTTAAAGTTTCACAACCGGTAAGACTCCTCCCAAGTAACTTAGAAGCTGACTGTCAAAAATTTGGAACAGCTAGTGCCGTCTGTCAGCGTCTGAATTGGTCTGAAAACCAGCTGAAAAATGAATAAAAAAATCCAATTTAAATATATAAATATATAATATATAATATATATAAATATATAATAATATTTAAATATGTGAGTCATGTGATCTAAACTGACATTGTATTGTAAAACTAAATCAGACTCAGGCTCTAAGAGAAAACAAAAGTTTGTGAAAAGTCTTGGTTTTATTGAGTAAATAAAAAATCCAGTTAACTGAATTGCACAGCATCCACTTTTACATCAGCACATGAACTGCATTGAACCAGATCATGCTGAATCACTCTGTATTGTGATTTGGGTGTGAGTTGTGTTGTATTATATCACATTGTAAAATGTCACACATGCATCTTTAATATATAAGATCGGAGACATCGTGTTGAGGTGCGTATCGTATCGACCTTATACCTAAGACGCCGACCTTTCTCTGCATCATTTTGATGTTCATGTTGGCTCTGGGGTGATATATATATAAACAGATGGATGGACCGTCTACACTGACTGGTTGAGGAGTAACAGCACAGAAGAAAAAGCTTTGAGAAAACTAGAATAAACCCTGAGCAGGACGGTGGGTGAGGAAACAACAGATCAGAATCAGTGAAATCAGGAAAGAAGAAGTGGGGCTTGCAGCTCTGGAGCCAGCAGAAGTGAAGCAGGAAGACTCAGCTGGGATCCCCTGCACCAGATGCTAAGAGCAGCACACATGTGAAGCCACCCAGGAGTGTGGCAGTGAGGGGGCAACAGGCTGAGCAGCGGTGCAGTGGATGGACAAGGAGGCTGTGCTGACCAGTGCCGTGACCAATGAATCTCAGACAGAGCTCCAGCTTTTCCATTTCTGCTTTATTTCCATCAGCAATGGTTTGGAGGATGATGTTATTTCTTTGACAGTTCAGGCAGCAACTTGTATGGTCAGTGGTGTTCTTAGTTATGGTATGATGAAGGCATTGCACGGTATATTGAAGCTGTGAGAGCTCCATAGGAAATGCTGCTTCCACTGGGTCCACGTTGGTCATAATGCAGACCGACAGGGAGCTAATGCAGGTCCTTCATACAAGAAATATTTAAAGATGGCACACACAGGGCAAGAAATCCACATGCAGAGGATGACACATTTAATGTACCTAACAACAAGCCTGTAGCCTTGTTAATCAGTGACTTGTTTTTTTAATTCAAACAGGTTTTGTTTGTGTTCGATCAGGAATCTTTCCTTCAACCTGACTCCACTCAGATCATCACAGTACAGAAAGTTATGAAACCAGTGGTGCATGCTCTGGTATAAAGTGCAGGAAAACATCTAATCATCTGACATGTTATTTATTTTAGTTTATTTTTCTATTTGCTTTGGATTCATGACAGAGAGTCAGTGATGGTCAGTCAGAGAGAGGCCGAGTGTGAACAGGTTATGAATCTCAACAGGAAGTCCACATTCATTTTGGATTATCAGACTGTTCCTCAGCTGATGATGAAGATAACGAGCAGGTGGAGACAGAGGATATTAAACCAAAGAGTGGATATTGTTTCCCTGCTGCTGATGTCCACCGTGGACAGTCCAGGTGTCATTGTGGTCAGATCTCAGAGAGGTAAGTGTGAGTCCAAATGATCTTCTATAAATGACCTTTAACAACTGTGTGACATCAGAAGAACATCTCAGTGGAACCATGAAGCCAGGAGGATGGTGGGTGTGTTTCTACAGCACATGAAGTTCATCACATTCAGCAGACACCAGCAAACAGTGGCAAGGTTCAGTGGATGTTTCTCACCAGGAACATGATGTTTGTTCAATAAGACGGATCAGCTGATATTTACTGATGAGCAAGAGCTTGAATAATCACACACTAAGAAATGTAGGCTTGTTTTAACCTGGGTTAATATTGGACTCACTACCCAGGATGATGGGCTGGTTGTTTTTAGCAAACATCTTCAAGTTTTAGTTGAATTTTGTTGTTTTTATTTTCCTCAGCATTTAATGGTTTTTACCTAAAAACAATAACATTTTGGGTAAAAGAGAGCGATCTTGTTGGGTTAAATTAAGCCAGCAGGTCAGTATAAATAACCCAACATTTCTGAGTGTCTTGAACCTGCACAGACCCCCAGAGTGTAGACGATGGTGGTGGTAGTTGATTCAATTTTTTGTAAGGATTTTAAGATGAAAAACTTTGTCCCCTGAGCAGCAGTTGGTGACAGAGGGAAGGAGAACTTCCTTTCAACAGGAAGAAACCTGGAACAGAACCAGACTCTGGGCCCGTCTCTGCCAGAGGAGGAAACATCAGGATCAAGGAGAAGACAGTAGTGAGAAGACAGTACAAGCACAAACTACAGAGGAGAGAGGACAGACAGGAGATGGTTGGAGGAGACTTCCCCAGCTCCACCTCATCCTGGATGAGCAGGAGCAGATGGAGATGAGGAGGAGGAGGGTTGCAAACAGAATGAAAGGACAGTGAAGAGCTATTGGCAGTGAGCAGTGATGGACCCAGAAAGGTGACACTGAAAGTATGAGTGTGGTGAGTCTGACTGGTCCTGATGAACTCACACCAAAGCTTCATGACCTGTAGGGACTTGGAGAGTTCGACTTGGAAGTGGAAAATAAAATCACTCAAAAAACAATGTAACATCAAAGTAAATGTGACCACCAGAAGTCATAGCAGCACAAAACCTGAAGATGATGAACATCTGAGCTCTGCCACCAGCTGCAGCAGAAACCGTCACTGCTTCATTCACCTGCAGAAGGTCCCATCATACAGATCTACTGGGGTTTTATTGTCTTTGTTTTAGGTTTATTTTCAAATGTTAATAAAACATTTGACATATCTGCATTAATTCACAGACTAAAGCTGAGGTGACACAGATGCAGTACTATCTACAGGACGGTGGTGGACTCCTGCCTGTCAGAAGAAGCTCCTCTCAGGTGGTGATGAGGAGTCCTGTCCACGTCCACCGCCACCCTGTCCTGGTGGACGTGAAGACAGACTCCTGTGGACCAGTCTCCGTGTGGACCCGGTCAGTGATGGACAGGGTGCTGCTCTCAGGTGTCTCCTGATGGGACAGCAGTTGTGTGGAGCTGACTGTCTTTCTGGACCCATGTGTGTTCAGTGTCCATGAAATGTTGTCTTCATCAGGTGTTTCCTGAAGGTCTCTCTCCTCAGACTCAAACAGCTGTGATCTCTACTCTGATCTCTACCTCTACTACTAGTTACATTTACTTCTAGTTACTTCTACTTGTAGAGGTAACTTACTTCTTGAGAAACAGAAAAGTGATATTTAGACAAAGCTGTTTAAAAGTAGATGAATTGAAGGAGTTTTATGATTAAAAACTTGAACATTTCTTGATCTTCTCTGGTCCAATCCCTCCTCAGTGTACTGAGAGCTCTGCTGTGGAAGGTGGAGATACTTTGATAATCATTTAAAAAGAACCCGGGTTCATGAAATGAACCTCTCAGATGTTCTTACTGACCTCGTTGAGTGAACAAGTCTCTGACTGAGTAAATATGTTATTACTGATGTATAGAAGTATTGGACCAACCCAGCAGGTCCATACGTCAGCTCTTTGTGAGCTCACAGCAGAAAGATGATCTCAGCCGCTGACTGGAGGCTGGACTGTGTCTGTTTACTGCTGAGGAGATGACAATGTTGAAAATAGGTCAGGAGAGGGAGAGACAGTGAGGGCGGAGACAGAGACAGGGAGACAGACCCCCTCTGAGAGACACTCTGAGCCAGGACCTGGTTCTGATCAACACATTCCATTAGTCAGTGCAATCACACTGCTCCCTCCTCCTCACCCCCCTCCTCACCCCTCCTCCTCCCTCCTCCCTGCAATCACACTGCTCCCTCCTCCTCACCCCTCCTCCTCACCCCTCCTCACCCCTCCTCCCTGCAATCACACTGCTCCCTCCTCCTCACCCCTCCTCCTCACCCCTCCTCCTCACCCCTCCTCACCCCTCCCACCCCCCTCCCTCCATCCACC
>OOFC01042996.1:0-12850 GCA_900323345.1 Pseudochromis fuscus
TATCGTCTCCATCATTTGGCTGCAGCCCGGCGGCATCTGCCACTGTGGGACACACACACACACACACACTCATAGCTTTACACATGTGTGCAAAGCTGTGTGTGTATGTGTGAGTATTTCAAAGAAAGTGTGTCCAACCAAATATGCTCAGCTCTTTCCAAGTCGACTGTGAGCGCCCACTAGCGTGTGTGTGTGTGTGTGTGTGTGTGTGTGTGTGTGTCGGCATTGTGGTTTATGTCAGAATAGCTAACATAGAGCCTGTCAACCACACTCCTATTTTCATTTCCTTAATGTTCTTCCATGTCTATCTCTCCCTCTTTCATTCCCCTCCTTCTCTTATTTCTCTTCAGCGTGCTGTTCACTTGCTCGCTGATGTATTCTTTCATCACCAGCACCCCACACACACACACACACACTCCTTCAACACAGCCTCTCTTTTCCTTCTTCCCTCTCATTCACTTTCACTCTGTTGCCACTTTACAGTCACACTTTCAATTTGAGCCTTGATTTCTCTCCCTCTCAATGATAATAAAGTGAAGGAATAAATCCAACAAGCAGGAAAAAAGAAAAGAAAATTAGTGTCTTTAAAAACGGGGCGCCATCCATTTTGTTTTACTCACTCCTGAGGCCGATGAAATTTCCAACAATGCCACAGAGCGGGCCATAACTCACGTTTAGCACCTTCAGTTTTGTCTCATATCCAAAACTACACTGATAACTCTTGAGAGGGGGTTTCGGCTCTTTCTCTCCGCAGAGGTCCACTAAAATGGGTTTGATGAATTGGTCTCCATTGGCGCTCACTTATTCTCACATAAAGGAGTTTATGGCTCAGGGAAAAAAAAAATGGAGAAGGAAGAGGAGGAGGGAGAGAAGATGGGTTATTTCTAAACGTGATGAAGTAAAACTCCATCATGTGGATGAGGAGGTGGGGTGGGTTGGTCTCTCCAGGGTGGGGCGTGAGAGTAAGTGTTGGTTTATGTTGTGTAAACCTGTGACTGAGTGCATCAACGCTTGTACTGCACTTTTGTTGCTTTAGCTTACAAGTGGGCGATTTCTTCATGTGTTTGTCCAACTTTTCTGTGTGTGTGTGCGTGTGTGTGTGGTCAAAGTAAATTGCCAGGCAAGCAGTGAAGATGAATGATGGCGGCCGTCCCTTGCAGACAGTGGAGAGTTCACCTGTCAACGTGGGCTACCTTAAGACGGATGGACATCTGGAAGCCATTGGTTGTGCAGCTGTGGGAAGCTGCACGCACGCACACACACACATGGCTGTAGATATACATTTTAAGCGCACACATAAATGTTGAGAGAGTTGACAAGGGCCCACGTAGATCTGAGACTGAGAGACACTGAGTGTGGACATAAATCACAAAAGCTCTTGTTCACTTTCTGTCTCGTAGAAACACATGAACACACCGCCAGCTTAATAAGAGAAGCATGAGTCACTCTCTGCTTGGATTCCCCCTCCTTAAGTGGCTGAGTGAATAGCTGGCAGGTGCTTCCATCGCGGCAAAGTAAACTGAGCTGGGGGAAAAAATTAAAGCGCAATGATGATGATGATGATGATGATGATGGCGATGGTGATGGAACGTTAAAGGAATTTAGATTATGTCCAAATAGGCACCGGACTGTCTAAACATGAGATTGACTTTGACAAATGTTGCTAACGACCCCAAACAAAGGCGGCATTGAGCAGCGAGGATATTAGAAAACCAGTTAAAGTGCTCATTATCCGTCTATGTCAGGTATTATTTTCTTCATAAAATGAGATACTCCGCCCGTCCAAGACACACAAAGACGATACCACGCATGCCTTTCACACATGCATTTCTCGTCTCGCGCTGTTGCCACGCGCACACACACACACACACACAAATGGGCATAATCAATACAAGTGAACCCTGCAGAATATAGATGCTGTTTTTAACACCCACATGTTCCCCAGACACGCAGCAGAGTGCTAACGCTCTGACATCCAATACCCTTGAGCTCCAAGTGATCCCATCCATATTCTTACAAACACACACCAGACACACACAGACTGGGAGTGCAGGTGGACGACGGACATCTGGCTCCGCTACTAAAGTGCCACTGTGAGTTGACCCGCTCATTTCTTAATTTTGAGTCTGTTTGCTGCTGTGGTGACAGAGGGAAGCTGATTCACTGTGCTTCGCAGTTCATTCAGTGACCGGCTGAGTTTATTTGAAGTAATTAGGTGGTACGTGGAGCCTTTTTTCCACATCATTATATTATTGTCAAATGAATCGAGACGCATGGGGGTAATTATTGTAAACAAGCAGAACCACAACAGTGGTAGCTTCTGCCTTTATACCAGTGGTGTTATTCGTGATAAAGTCTTAGAAGTAGGATCACTTCATGCAAAATCCCCTGAGAATACTGAACTATCTCAGTTGATGGTAATTACAGGATGGAACCTGTTGCAGCCTTTTTCCATCTACCTGAAATTTAAAGCTCATATTGCTGTAATAATAGCAACTCAGATGACAATGTGTAATGTAAAGTTGGACACTTTACTGACACACCCAGAGACTCTGCTGTTCCCTTCAGCTCTACATATTTTTTTGTGTCTTTGATCTTTTAGTTTAGGTTCGTACAGCAAAATACCCCCCCAAAAAATATGCTGCCTTCTTAGACTTTATTTACACTAAAAGGTAGGTGGGCAGCTGTGGCTCAGGTGGTAGAGCGGGTCGCTTATGAGTCATAAGGTTCTTGGTTCGATCCCCGGCTCCTCCTGTCTGTGTGTCAAAGTGTCCTTGGGCAAGACACTGAACCCTAAGCTGCTCTCCATGGTGGCTAGCTCCTTGCATGGCAGATCAGTAGCCAGTGTGTGTGTGAATGGGTGAGTGAGTTGCCTTGTAAAACACTTTGGGACCTAGCTAAGGTCAAGAAAGCGCTGTATAAATGTACTCCATTTGTGTGTAAAACTGTGTGAATGTAATTAAGTTTTGCATTTGAATCTGAACATGTAAATGAATTACTTGTGTTTGTACAATATGCATGTTTTTGTACAACAATACCTCCACTTTTTAATACTGGCATTGAATAATTACTATCTCACAGAGTACTGGTATCCTGCTGTTTGTATTAAATTGTATCAGAATGGTTCCTCAAACTGGCTTAATATGGCACAGCCCCACCTACAATAACCACTGGTTACTGGTAATAAAAGAATATATTAATAGCTGCTTATTGACAGTCGGGAAACTGTCCCTCCCACACTCACACATGTACACAGGACGTGAAACTGCCTTCATTAAGTGTGTATCAGTGTCCATTTTGGTTATCATTCCCAGGGATATTAGGTCCGTCACTCATCCCTGAGATGCTCTTGGAGATGTCTTCTTCAGATTTATATTTTAATATAAATCCACAGTGGGACCTACCAAAGTATACACTCACCACTATTAAGGTAACAAGTAGATAACTAATGCCTGCTTTAGTTCTTGAATTATTTAGCAGGCAGAAAATGTGACACTAACACTCAGCATTACACACGACCTCCTGCGATCACTTGCTCTTAATGCATCTTCCTCTGTGATGAACCATCTCTTGAAGCTTTCTCCAGCTTTGACTGAGCCCATCAGCCTAAAAGCCTGCAGCATAAATGGAGCGTACAGGGAAACTTTGCACGGTGCTGACTTTGGTTGAGGTAAGTAGGACTTATACTGAAGGCTGTGGCGGTACAGTGCATGTATCATTTGGGAGATGAGGCACAAACACACACTATAATTTGTTTGCTTCATTTCCTAATGATGGTGACAATAGGAAAGCCCCCTGTTAGAATTTATCTCTCTCCTCTCCTGCCTCCCATCCGTCTCCCCCACCCCCCTCCATCCAGGGGAGTCGGGCTATAACAGGCCCAGGCTCCCCTCTCACTTTGCTGCAGAGGCAGGATAAGAGAAACTTTAGCCGCCGAGAGAACATATGGCCTCCACCAAACAAACTCCTATACATTATGGTAGCTCGCCAACGTGTGAGTGTGTGTGAAGAGGAAAAGTGAAGATTATTAAAGGGGGGGTGAAGCAGAAACAGAAGAGGCAGGAGAGGGGAAAGTGCTGTATGTACGGAAATAACCGACAGACTGTCAGAAACCGCTAATTCTCTTTGTCATAGTCTGTAACCACATCGCAAAGTAGTGCACCAGAGAGAAAATGAAAGCGCTTAAACCTGACAGTTCACACTATATTAGCAGTACACAAAAACCCAAGAAGGATTAGGAGAGCAAAAATCCCATTCCCCTGCCTGTCAGCTGAAATAGACATATAAATTAGTCCATATGAGCGCAATTCGATTCTGCATTGACCCCAATTAGTAGGAATTGACCCAGAGGAAGAGTGAGTCAAAGCTTCTGCCGAGACAGAAGGAGAGGAAAGGATATGACAGGAAGACAAACAAGATGGATCTGCTGGTTTTCAAAGCTACTGGTTTGACTTGTCGCCCCCGGGGAGGCTGTCGCACCTCCCGCCCCCTGAAGGGAAAATCATAACCCTTATTACACCGATGGGAAGATTCACTCCATTTTGGAGACTCGTAATGTTCTTAGAGAGCGTTTAAGACAAAGGTACAATTTTTTTCTTTCCCTCCTCCTCCTCTTCCTCTTCTCATCTTGCCAAATCTGATATTAGAGACATTTTTCTCCGACACCTTTTCTCTGTGGCCTGGCAAGCTGAAGCTGGTGTGTGGGCATGAATGTGTGCGTCCTCTTCAAGTTTCATTTTCTGTTGTAAAAACTACAAGGTCCAAAAAAAAAAAAAAAAAAAATGCTTTTGTCTGCTAAAAACCAGCCAGAATATGTCAGTAGTAAGTCTAAAATATGCATTTGTTTTTGTTGAAAGTGCTAATTTAAGCGTGTTAAGTTTAATAGGTTGAATGAAAAAAGGATGTGGGCTGATTTAAAAGTGTGAAACCAAAACTAAATTTGTCCTCAAAGCACAGCCAAGTCTACAGTCCAGCTTTTCTTGAATAAAAATACAGTAGCACATTATTTCTTTAATGAATGGTTCTCAGTGTGGTGCAGAATTAAATGATGCATCAAGTTTGTTAGTTAAGCAGCTATGACAGCCTATGTTAAATAAATTGATTATTATAAGCAATTACCTCCAAATACATAGAAAATATTTACACATTTTAAAGACTTTCTCGAACAATAATTATGTAAGACAACATAGAATTTTGAAAGTTGTATTATTTTGCAGTATATCTGGAATTTTTAAAGCCACATTCATTGATTTTAAAGGAATAGAAACAGTCAATATAACATGGAAGATAGATGATGACAAAAACTACCAAAAGCCAAAATTCACCTGTCATGGTCATTTTCATGGAGGATGCTATTTTAAATATTTCAACCAATCAGAGAAATAGGGGCTCTGACATCACATGTTGTTACATTACTCACTGTTGTCACCACAGCTGAATCTACAACAAATCTGTACCCACAGCCTTCAGAGTCACTTTCTACCATCCCACACACTCTTTCTGTGCTGAAGAGCAACACCGGTGGAGACTCAGCCTTGAGCCCATGTGATGTCATCCATCATCACAGCCCAGTAGTAGCATACAACAACGGTCACGGCTTTTTCGTAAATAGTCACACACCCCTGAAATATTTCTTATGTTCTCTCAATAGTTCAGCTACCAACCTGTATTTGCGTTCCAGTTTCTAATCATTTAAGATGAATACATAAAAAAGCATAGCTATTGAAGTATGGAGTATTTTCACTTGTCCCAAAAACTAATGTTCTGATTGTATGAATGTTAGCTGTAGCTTGCTAGCAGTGAACACACCAACCACATGTGTGACTCTAAGCATTTGCTTCTTTGCTTCTTCGTCTCTGTCTGGACACACTTTAGCCTTTTAGCAAATTGTTTTATCATCTAGTCAGCACAGACACTATGATTGAGTCCCAAGGCTCTCATCAGTTCCCCATTTAAACTGTTACTAACCATTTTCGACAACGAACCAAACTAAACAAATAGCTATTGAATGGATATTGAAGAAATGAATCTACAGTTAAACATGAAACTTGAGCATCTTGTTTTCACTTCTGTTTCAGCAAATTAGCTCAAAGCTAACTGGTGTAGTTTCAAGGTGTGCGGCAGTGGTCATTTTGGCGTGTGATTTCATTTCAGTCAGACTGTAGTTGGAGTTTTGTTGGTATTTGTCAACAAAAACTAAGAATATTTTAGTCTAATTTTGTTCATAAGCATTATCTCTGAACTTTTATTGGCTGAGGAAAAATGTAACACATCTGATGTTATTTACCATATTTTCCGGACTATTGAGCATACCTGTGTATAAGCTGCTATTGAATTTATTCAAACAGTTTCATGTGGTCCACTCTGACCGGGTCTGATGTGATGACACTAAATGTATCGGCAACACGGAGCTTGCTAGCTTGTAAAAAGCTAACAAGCTTCGTGCCGCCGATACATGAGCCACACTGGTGTTTAAGTGCAAAGCGCTGGAAAAAAGTAGCGGCTTATATTCCGGAAAATACGGTAAATCCATTTAATTCCAGTTTGATTTTCCGTGTGACAAAGCATCCATGAATAGTTTTTGTTACTGCTTTTATGAAAGACACTGATGCAGGTGAATGCTCCTTTCCAAATAATCGTCACATAACTTTAACAACACTAACATTTCAGACCTGACACAACAAGCCTCTGGTGGTTACACTGTTCTCACACTTGTCGAAAGCTGCTTAGCTTAAATTAATTAGCACTAGTGGCAGATATGTGTTTAAGAAACTACTTTATGGTTTTATTCCAGCACAATTTATGAAATGCAGGACCTTCCTTTATAGTGAGAGATAAATTCCAAGAAGAAGAAGTTTTAGTTACAATAAATTGGGAATAAATGGTGAAAGACTTCACTGTATGCAGCCGCCTCACCCTTCACTCCCCCTTCAGTCTCTCTCCCCTCCCATCCTCCCATACTTTCCCCTGGTCCCGACCCTCTCTCTTCCCATCCTTTTAATCATTTTAATAGCATCTCCTCTGAATCCAAAGCCTTCCTATAACTTTCCACTCGCCCACTCTCTCAAGCATCTCCCCCTCTCGTCACACTCTCCTCTCCCCTCTTCTCTTTCACCTTTTCCTCCATCCTAATGCCGTCTTTTCACTGTCGGGGAAGAGTGATGCTATTCATTTGCGCCGTAGACAAGCCACTTCAGATCAGCACTGACACCCACTCAGTTAAGAAGAGGCGGCAGGGAGGGAGAGAAAGAGCATGGGAACCGTTCGAAGATGATTTCAGAAGTGCAGCAGAGGGACAAGCTGTCCACAGGTAAACTGAGCTACAAAAAGTTTTTGTTCGCACAGTTCTGAGCAAGTGATTTCCAGCTGCAGCAGCATTTTGAAAACTACCATATTTCCATTTTTGCATTTTCAAAATGGCAGTTGTGAACCTTTTTTTCCTTCCTTATCACACCAGACACTCTCTCTTTCTTTCTGGATACATCTTTTTTGTTTCTCCATGACAACCCACTCCTCCTGCCTACACACACACACACACACACATCTCTTCATCCCTCTGGTCATATCTCCTTGTCTCCCACGGGTGCAGTGTAACACTATCTGCCTCAGCCACTCTCCCAGTCCCAAGCAGACAGCTCGGTCTTCAGAGATTCCTCCCTCTCGTCCTCCACCGCTGCCATTTTTTCTCTCCACAGGGACCAGAAACTAAATATGACAGCGACACCAGAGAGACAGAAGAGAATGTCAAACTCCCCCAGCCCAGATGATGAAGCTTTTCTCCCCCATCTGACTCCCACTGTGTAGACAAAGGGGAGGACACTGTACTGTTTGGTGTGGAGGAGCAAGGAAAATAGTTCTGGCAACTGCAAAAAGGATCCATCTGAAAGAAATACACCAAGGTTGAGGGACACTGGTCATTGCATGTTTGTACATTATTCTAACAATATGTATTACTACAGACTGCTATATGTGATTAGCAAGCTTTATTTTGTCATTGTATCATGCAGTACACAGTACAAACACAAACAACAAAATGCCATTTTCACCCTACAAACACAGGGCCCCCTCTACACAAACCATAGGGGACCCATAAGATGCATAGACATTGCAGATCCCAGCGCACCCTGGAGCAGTTGGGGGGTCTGTGCCTAGCTCAAGGGCACCTCGGCAGTGCCTTAGAGGTGGACTGGTCCCTCTCAGCCACCAGTCCATGCTCCGTATTTTTGTCCAGGCTCCCCAACCCAACTCCCAACCCACTGAACCACTGCCGCCCGATTACTGATTGATTCCCTCCTGAATCGTGCCCAGTAACTAATATGTTTCTGGTTTCAGGATTTCCAACAGATTCTGGATCCTGGCTGCAGGGATTTGCCCTGAAGCCCATTACTGAGGTTGATGTTGAGCACTAAGTCCTGGTCTGCATTGATGTCAGAGCTCTGTGCATTTTTCCAAAACAAACTGGGGAAACCTATTTTTTAAAGGACCTCTCTGCTCTCATTTGTGGATGCAGTAATGAACTTTGAACACACACACACACACCTTTTTTTGGGAGTGATTAGGAGCTCATGAAGTAATTTCCACCACAGAGTCATATCTGATTTTAAAGGTTTAAGGGGTTAATGTTTAGTTGAGAAAGATGAGTCTCAGTGAACAGTTTCTATCCTGCTGGTGATTTTTTCTGATATATAACTTTTGTGTTATATTTTATATGTGGATATATCATTTATTCATATATTGTTTCTTCCTTTTTCAACTTAATATGAAAACGGACAATTTAATGCACGGTTGAAGCTGGTGGATGGAAACATATGAAGCACACTGCACCAAGAAAACTTTGAAACTGGGAACAATGGGCATTAAGGCAGTGGAGTCCCATGGGTTAGTTAGTTAGTTAGTTGCATGTAATTCCATACCTTCAATTTCCCTTTATGTTTCTTGTACTTTTTTGCTAGTATGGATGTGAAATGGGTCTTAAATGTCCTGGATACACCACTGAGGTTGCAAAAGGAAGCTATCAGTTTACCATTTGTTATGTTTTTATATGGTTTTTTTTGTTTGCAGCGACAGATTCTAGTCTTTGATCGTCTGAGAGAGGCACAGACCTAAGGACTAAATCAGTCGACTACACAACACCCACTGGACAGTCACACACGGTTATACTAGTGGTAACAGACCCAACATGTTGTCAACTGTCACCAGACTTTGTACCAAACCAAATATGGACAACTAGGGACAGCTGTTTATACTACAGTGGTCAAAGTCACTCCAAGCTGGTCTGCAATTTTTAAAGAGTTGTTATGTGTAATCATTTTGTAGTTAATCTTTATCATCTTGTTCATAACCTTTTATCACCTCACTGCTTTATCTTCTCAGTGACTTCATGTGTTCCCAGATTCACCATGAGGAATGATAGCGAAACAATTTCATCCATTGAAACAATTAATGTATCATTAACATGAAACCTCAGTATGTTGTTTTGTTGCAGTCCCATGTGAAAACCGCATCTGCAGTCCTAATACACACTCACAAATGTATTATGCTTATAAATGGCCTCATAAATGTGTATAGGGTATTAGGGATATCAGGTTTTCATTCCTCTTAATGCCTCAGAAGGTCAAACTGAGCCTCATATAACTCACTGCCAGCCAGCACCATTTGTCAGATTTGGCTGAAAACAGGATGAACTGCATCATCCCTCTGTCGCCCGTCCACAGGACCTCTCCATTTCCATTTGGGAAATCCCTTTTATCCCTTCTCTTCCTCCTCTTTGTCTCCCTCGTTCATGCTTCCTGTCCGTCCTCCCTCCCTCTCTCTTTCTTTTCTCCCTCCCTTAATCTCATCATCTATCGTTTAGTTTTCCTCTGTCACTGTTTCTCGCTAAGCTGCAGCCTCCCTGTGACGGCAGCTCTGGTGCGACGCAGAGGGGATACAGTAAGAGGTGACAGATCTTACTCACACACAAACAAAAAGTCCAAAAAGATGGAGGGAGAGAAGAGGGGGGGTCTAAACAGATTATTGTGGGAGGTACTTTGATTGTTCTTCTAATGTGTTTTGCTGCTTTTCTATTTCAAGCCCTGGTGCCAGGCAGACAATTCAGCCAAGTGGAGGAAGGGAGAATGAGATGGGAAGGAATGAAAGACTACAGGTGGCACAAAATGACCACACCACCAGTGCTACTACTGTGTGTGTGAACATGCATATTCATGTCAGTAATGTCAGAAAGGTGCTGCAGAGGAGCCAACACTGCACACTTTCTATTTCCAATTTCAATGTCGTCCGTTGCCGCTCGTCAAACAAGCTGACTGATCAACCCGACTTCCTGAATCCTGAACACAGGTTGGAATGGAAACACAAAAAGTCCAGTTACATTTGTACGTCACTTCGGTTCAAGCTCCAATAGTGAAAAAGTCATTTTGGCATACGCTACATTATGCATTTTTTCTTTTTTAAAAACAGTTTCTTTACATTCATGTGTTTATATGAATGTATGTGGATGTACTTTGTGATTACATCATTAGATAGCTAATGCAACAGAACCACAGAGGTTGTTTTAGATGGTGTTCTGTCTTGTCAACATATATATACAGGGGCGGCTGGTATAAATGGGCTAACGAGGGTAAGCCCTCCCAACCTAATGGTCAAAAGAAAAATGTGGAATATCTCTAAACGTGGAATATCTTTCATGCATTTTCCTCTTGTAAGTGATTGACAGGTGTCATGTCATGCCCCCTTGCTTTGCTGATCATTTGGGCTACATTCATTCAGCCTACGGGCTGCTAACTTTGACCAATGCAGCGAGTTAATGTTGTATTGTTGCTGTGGGTATTAGCAGGGGTGAGGTGGATTATCCGCTTTCCGATCCATTTTCCTGTTTGTCTTTGGAGTCATATCAGCCTAACGATGTTCAAATAACCCAAAGGGACAAACAACACAATCGTAAGTTTTGTGTTACTTGGTTTGAACGAAAGGACTGGCTAACGCCTAGTGTAGCCAAGAATTCACTTATTTGCTTCCCATACTTTATTTTGGAAGAAATACGACAGAATTGTGGATTTCAAACATTTGTCGGACAAAATTATAAAACATGAATGTTGCTCAAGTCACATCGGAAACAGCTTTACTGGGGAAATGCCAGTAATCTGAGGGTAATAGCTCCCAGCAACATATTGGAAATGAACTAGTTCATTTTTGGAACTGGGAACTTAGTTCAACATTTTGAATTTTGAATTATGAACTGAACTAGTTCATTTTAAAATTTGTGAACTGAACTTTGACCTAGTTCATGTAGGAAATGAACTTTCTTAACACTGCTGTTGCTCTATGTTTGGGTGTGAATCCTAATTGGCTCTTCGACTTCCCGACCTTCGACTTCCCGACCTAACAGACGCACCACCAACACCCAACACATAAAAAGGCAGTCTCTTTACAGCCCCACTGGAAAAAAGTTCAGGCTCAGGATTTCTTTTGACTTTAATCCCTGTAGCCCTGTAGAGTGGTTGTGATTGTGCATGTTTTGTTGATGTATTGAGGACTCTAGAGACCAATTATATTGTTACAGTACTGTAAAGCTCTATGGACATATAGTACTTAAAACATCTAGTTATGTTCAAGTACCTTTCAGTTCAGCTATTATTGTGGCTTATCACCATGGTTACTTATGAGTAACATGGGGGACAAATATAAAATCATAGTAGACTGATTTAAAAAGCCTTTGGTCCATTAACACTTCCTTACAGAGAAGAATGATCTTCTAATGGTCAGATGAGATGCTGTTCGCTCTGTTTCCATCACCATCACTGGAGACCTGAAGAACTGGACATAACCTGGCTGAGTCAGGGTGAAAATGTATGTGAGAGTTTTTGAAGTGATTTTCAACCTCACATGAATTAAAAAAAAAACAAAAATGAGCTGAAGTGGTATCTCTACACCATTCAGAAAGGGTGGATCCCATCAGGAGCCTGGACGTCACAGGGAAAGAAAAGTGTGTGTGTGTGTGTGTGTGTGTGTGTGTGTGTGTGTGTGTGTGAAAAAGAGAAAGACAGATTAGATCACAGAGCGCTGACGCACGGATGTCCTTCAGGTAACCAGATTTGTCACGCCGCCGAGCGTGGCCATCAGGTGGCGACGCTAAGCGGCTCAGCCCTGCCACAGAGGTCACCGGGACGATATCCCAGAAACACCCCGGAGAGGCTGAAGGGGGTGGGGCAGCAGATGGAGAGTAAGGCAGCGACACACTAATGACAAGACACTAATAACATGACAGCGCCGCTGGGGTCGGTGTACAACATGCTATTAACGTGCAGCACGCTAGGCTAGCCAGATTACGCCAGTCCACTAAAGCTCTTACAGAGGCATCAAGCACGTACGCGATGTGTTTTCTGGGAGATAGAAATGGTGGAAAGAGCAAGTCGAAGGAACGAGGGGTGAACAGTGCAGCTGGGGGTTTAGGACGATAACTGTGTGACAGAACTGAAAGAGATTATGATGAATATTAGAAATTGAATAAGAGACGAATGAAGAATGAGAAGCGGCATGTCATTCCTGTCTCCTCCAAGGGTTCAGCTAATCTGCATTGGGAAGCTACCAAAAAATAATAATAAAAAATCCCTCAAACTTTTGATCCTCTGATTGAGCACTCGACCCCTTCTCCCTCTCGAGTCTCTGATTAGAAGAAAAATTGTTGATTTATGGAGGATTTCTCCTCATCTCCCCCTAATATTAATCCATTCCAGTCCAGAGGTTGGTCCATTAGGAGGCGGATCACGCTTTTTGGACTCGGATAAAGAAAAATCCAATCTGGATCCAGCCTAGAACTCAACGTTTTCCAATTAATGATGATATACGTATTAAG